>JAEQBH010007406.1:0-86153 GCA_016808115.1 Tetrastigma voinierianum | reverse complement strand
AAAAAAAAGTTACTTTCTCCACTAAA
Source organism: Tetrastigma voinierianum (assembly GCA_016808115.1). Lineage (NCBI taxonomy): Eukaryota > Viridiplantae > Streptophyta > Magnoliopsida > Vitales > Vitaceae > Tetrastigma > Tetrastigma voinierianum. The sequence continues at coordinate 86,127 of JAEQBH010007406.1, read as the reverse complement.
GCTTTCATAGAGCTGATAGGCAAAGTAAACCGATAAAATAAATTTCATTAAACCAAATAGACAAGGACAGACATCAGAAGAAGGCTTACCTGTGATAATTTCTTTGTCACAAGTGATGGAAACAATGGCTGAGCTTCTAATTCCTGAGGTCGCAAAAGCTAGTGCTCGTGGAAAGTGCAACTCATCAGAACCAGAGCCAGTTGGACTTTTTGAACATGAATGTTCCACTACTGGAGCTTCCAATGGCCTTTCCATGATGGAAAAGAAAAGGTGTCCCCTGGCCATCAGGTGTGTTTGGCTGCCATTTGTGTTGTACTACATGTGCCGCTGGAGCATTCATATCAACAATTACAACTGAATCTGAAGATGCATGCATAGCAGCAGCAGGTAGATTGCAACGCTCAGGGTTTGGAACAGCATATGGTTTGACTTCTTTTGGGTTCCGAAAGATGGTCTGACATGCAAAATCCAATCAGTATCATGATGTCACTTTTTTTTCCACATTTCACAGAAAATCCTATTATAGACAAGAACAAATCCTGAATGGGGGAAAGCTGGAATTTTATGCCAATGGGACTTTGAATAAGAAATGACTAGAAACATCCTGCAAGCTTTGCATGGTAATAACATAAGCTGTAGAGGAACTATCTTGAGGGAGTTTATCTTGATGGCTTGATGAGTTGCTTCTTTTCAGGTAAATAATACACAACTTTTCAGACAACCACCCTACTATCAATCCAACTGATAACCCTAAAAGGGTTGCACATACATTATTTCATTATAAATTACAACATACATTAATCAGGCACATTAACGCATTCAACAGTAGATTACTGAGACTCTCCATCGCTTATGATGTAAATTCTCCTGGCGAATTTATATGAGTGTGAAACCAGTCTAGTGTGAAAAATATGATAACATAGTAAGTGTTCCTAGTTGCATCTCCAAAATGACGGAAAATAAGATAGCTTAAAGCAGATAATTGTAGAAGCAACCAAGGATTGGCCAAAAAAGCAGAGGCAAGGAAGATTGTTCACTGTATCTCTCCCAGTGCTTAAAGACAATCATTTTGGAAATCTAGCACATCTTTAAATTCTTTGCTAGAATCATTTTCCAGGAGCTGATACCCATTCTATTGCCTCCATGAAAAAAATAAAAGGAATATGTCGTATTGCTTTTGAGGGCTACTTTTTTTTTTTTTGATCGGTAAAAGGTAGTATACTGATCAAAAAGAGGACCGAAGGCGACTGCAAAGTATAATGGAGGTATACGAAAGGGAAGCCAACGGGAAACAAGCAAGGGAACAAAAAAACCTCCTGAACACTCCTCACACAAAACCCTTATACTCACCTGCTCCCCAACCAAGACAAAAAAGCATCCTAGCTCTAGGAGAATGAACCAGCAAATGGTCAATAGGTTTCTCGTCCTCTTCACACAAATGACACCTGTTGGCAAGCTTCCTTGTCCTTCTTTTGAGGGGCTTCTCAATTCTCTTGGCCATTATTCTTTGATCAGAAACAAAACCATGTATTAATAGTGAAAGTGAGAAGGGGGTGCGCACCAAATGTATACAAGTAGTGGATGCAAAAAAAAAAAAGAAAAGAAAAAGAAACATACAAACAAATGACAGCGACAGGTATCTACAAAGAACAACCTCAAAATCCAATCTACCCATGCCAACGACTATGTAAAAAGTCAACTAAGAGGTTTCCCAATTCTAATAAAACATTTGACCATTCAAGAGGGTTGTAATGAAGTTCTCCTCTAACCTTTGATCTGAGAACTCTTCGCCTTTAAACATTCGGCGGCTACATTTCCATCCAAATGCATTGGAACAGACATAGGAGTCATTCACCAAACATAAGGTCTCTTCTTATCCACTCCCTCAAACTTCCATTCAAGGAGCAGACCTCTTATTGACTCTGGAAACACTCATTTCAAGCCAAAGATTGCTAAGAGGAAGATCCATATCTCCTTAGTCCTCTCATGTGAATTTGAAAATGGTCAACAGACTCATCACTATCTTTATGTGGACTATATCTATTAACCATCGATCACCCCTCTTTCATTAGCATGTCTATAGTTAAAATCTTCGACTCATATTGTTTCACGCGAAAAGTGAGATCTTGAGGAGATTGAGAGCTCCATTTCCTTGGGTAGGAACTCCACCGAGGAATCAACACACAAAGCACTATAGTACGACTTGAAAATGAAGTATCCTTCCCTAGCCCTTGAGGTTTGGCTCAAATGGTAAAGGGTCGGGGTGGGGTTAGGGAGGTTCCAAGTTCAAATCCCAATGGGGACAAAAAAATAGAAAAAAAAAAAGCTTACCCATCCAAAAAAAAAGAGTTTCCTTCTCTATCCTCTTTGCAAACTAAGGTATCTTCTTCTTGCACTACTAAAATCTGTTTGCCACATTTTTATTTTTGATAGGTAAATTTGGTTCCCATTGAACTTGAACACAAACTTCCCACAAATCCTCCCCATCCCGTGGACTACTGAGCCATTTACCATCCAGCAAAACAGTTAATAAATAGCTGTAACTCCACCAATCATCGCCCTCAAAAATTCCTATCTCTATGGAGGAACACTTCTGAGGTGCTTCAATATATTTTACTTAGTTTTATTGAACCAACCAAGCAGACTTATTTGGACAGCTGTTAACAGAATTTGGAACCAAAGTTAGAGCAATTTGTCTCAATATTCTCCCATCTAGTAGAATGTTTTCTTGTAAGGTTACTACTGATTCTATTTTCTTATAAGAATTCCTTGAACTATTGCTTTTATTTTTAATTTTTAAGTTTTAATTTTTATTGTATTCCTGAATTGCATTCCAAGTTCAATTTTAACTTACTCTTCTTCCTGAATGCCTTAATTAGCAGTTAAACACAATAAATACACAACCAAAAAGGGAAACTAGACACATGTTGAAAGACATCTATGCACTGATGCATCAAACAGCAAAAAATAGGGGTTCAGACATGATGAAATCAAGAGTTACCTGCAAATGAAGAACATCTGCTAATGGCATCTTCTTCAAGTGAGGTGTAGTTAGAAGTTGGGATGGGGTTTGTCCAAAGTAAGCAATCTGATCTTGTGTAGCTCGCTGTTGTACCTATTAGTGATATTTATTGGAAAAAGTAAGAAAAATATCCAAATCGATTAAAGATTATAAGAGCAGACAGTGAACTCACAGGATCCATTATTTTATCAACATCAACTGTTCCTTCATAGGTAATGTAAAAGAAAACATTGTTTGCCAATATGGCTTCTTTTCCTCGCTGCTTGTACCTGAATGTTACACAAAAAGTTGATTTAAACAAGACAATAATGTTTTACTTCTATCATTGCTGCAATAAAAAGGAGGGAAATGACAGAAAGAATAAACAAGAGTAGAAATGAAGGTGAAAATTAATTTTTGTTCAATGAAGATAATGAAACTTACCCAAATATGAGATCAATCCATTCATGCAAATGTGCAGATACATACTCACTCTCAAGAGCCATCCGATGCTTATGAATAAAATCAACCTGGTTCTCAGCCCAAGGAGGAAGTTTTATAGAATCTGAAATAATAAATTTGGATTCAACTTCAGAGTGGTAAACTTAATCATTTCAGTATGACTGGTGCAAAATAATTCAAAGTGCATACCAAGCTTTTCCCCAAGTTGTGTTGTGCCAAAATCAATCAAATTTTCATTGGTTAAGATCTCAGGGAGGTAGAAGAGCTCAGGAACCTAATAAGTTATATGAAGGCATATATTAGCTCTCAGAAAAAAGATGCAATAAGGCATATATGATAATAAATGGAACAACTGTAAAATTTCAGACAAATGCATACCAGTTCTTTCACATCACTCATGTCCTCAAGCACTCCATTCCAAGTGGACCCAATGTCTGAAAACATTCTGTCCGCATGATCAAATTTGCCGCCTTGTAGTTGAATTGAAAGAGTAGTAAATGGTTCCACTCTAGAGAGATAATACAACACCTGTAGAAGAAGCACCATCAATCATACAGAACCACTGTCCCAGTATTTGAATATTACAGTTGTAAATAGTAAAAAGATATCCACCAAATTATATTCAACTCAAACACAGAATATAAATAATACACAGAGACAGAAAAGAAGGGAAATATTCAATATGAAAAATTAACAGAAGTAGATATTAACAAAAAATAGATTTAAGATGGACATATCTTCTGTTCAAATTCATTAGTTAAAAATGCCTCCAGGGCTCAACAATAATCTTGATGAACTATTTGGCAAATTTAATTTATTATTCAGGACTGAAAATTTCCCAGCTGTCAAAGAATATGATTCATCACAGTAATGAGTAAATCACATGCAAACTTGTATGTTTGCAGAAGCAAGAAATAACATAATTGTCACACGTATGTTTTTACTTCCATGTAGCAAAAATAACTTATTGTTGACCACAGCATGACGCAAACCATGTGCGCAAAAGCATGAAAACAAAATAGTTTTCACACATAAGGCTCACTCAATGTGGCCAAATAAACTTTATTTGGTAATGGGTCTTAAGCAATGGGGACCTTAAGAACAATGGAGATGGGAAACTTAAAATATTAGACTTGAAAAAGGGAATGAAACACACTGCTGGATAGCCTAAATTGATGACTGATACCAGTTCCCTAATCTCAAAAGATCTCAAATTAAAGTGCATGAACCTAGTTTTTTTTTGACAATATTCATATTAGACAATAAAAATTAATTATATAGATAAAATTACAATTAAAAGAAGAAAATAGTGATAGGAAGCAAATAACCAATCAACCAACTAGGTTGGTCCTAGCTTAAAACTGTCTATATTATTTGCATTGTATGAAACACATGCATCTCGTGCCAGTGACATAAAACGGTCCAGGGTTCAATAAAATCTGGTTGCCTGATGCCTAAACTAAAGGCCATAACCCAATGCCAGGTTGGAATTCTGGACCCAAGCAGGATGTCAGATCCAAAACCATCATCCATGCTAATGCATAAGTTTTGTTGGAATGTCACAAGTTGCTTAAATTTCAGGCATTTTGACTTTAATTTGCAAATTCAAATCTCACTTTTCTTGAATACACAGAAAGTCATGATTTAAGTTACTTATTATATATTTTATTTGGAATTCGTGCTCCATGAGCAGATCCAGAGATCCAGAATATGATATCCGATTATATTTCTCCTCCAGCTTGACAGTTCTGTCATTTATGTATCACCCAAGAGGCTGGAAATTATATTAGCCTGCAGGTTTAATCATGAGTCACCTCAACTATAACTAAGCAGGGCAGCATCTTTTCTTCCTCATAAACCAAACTGAGGAATTGAACATGGCCACTTTGAGGTATGTCTTAGCCAATGAATGTAGAGATTCTGGGGTTCCAATGTTTAAACATGATTAGGGGTTGATGACCTGCAATATAATAAGCAGGAACATGGAAGCCATGTACAAGTGTGCAACTCAAAACACACTACAATTCCAACCAAACTTATGAAAGGAGTACAGAAACTCTATGACCCTGACCACCATCAGGAAAAACTCCCAAAGATAAAATAATGGAAAACCTACTGTTCCAGCACTTGAGTAATGTGAACCATAGTGGAACTTGGGAATGATAAGTGATCACAAAGCTGGAGTATCTCTCTTGGAATTTTGCCAGCCGATCAGGATTCAATGCACCAACAGGCTGCAAGATGCATAAATCGTAACAATGTCAGAAAAAAAGAGAGCGGCTATATGGGTAGTAAAGGATAAATATTTAAATTACATAACCTTTGAAAGATCTCGGTAAGAAAAAGGGTCAGCAAGATCCAAATACTTTGAAGTGTAATCAGAGACAATCCATGGGAAAACTGGATACTGAAAAAGGAAAATAAAATCATCAAAGGAAGTTCAGCTAGCCAATGAGTTACATAATATTCAGGTAGTTTTCCGGAGAAATCACCTGAGTTATATCGTTATAACTACGCCCAGCCAGTGTATTGAGTTGCATTAAATATTCAAAGTTGCTAATCTGCAGAATGGTTGTAATTCTGGCTAGTGAGAGAGACAGAGAGGGGCTTTAGAGGATTTAATATCACTGATATGATATATGAGACAGTCTTACCTCCCACCTAGCCCAACGCTCCATAAGCTGAGTTCTCTTCAGAAGCTGTTCAGGTCTCTACAGAATAAAAACAATTAAATAAATACATAAATAGACAAAAGAGTTTCTGAGGTGCCATTACAAATCAAAAGGACTGATATTATTGTGAACAGCTTTAAGATACATCAGCCTGGATGAATATATTCTTCAAAAGCTGTATTAATAACAGCTGTAAGATAAATCAGCCTGGATGGATATATTCTTCAAAAGCCTGAACAGCTAGATATAAATAACTTAGGCATGGCAAGGTACAAACCTGTGTTGCTAGATAAATATTGCTCAGATGAGGAGGACGCGCTTGAACAATAGCTCGATATGCATTTCTTCTTCCTTCAGTGCCTTGGAGGAGGATAGAAACCATCAGCATCTTTTGCATTTAAAAAGCAAAAAATGAAATGCCAAGTGCAAAGTTCAAACAGATACCCCAAAATCAAAGAAGAAGTTTGACCGGTCAACCATAAATAATTCTAGCGCACTTCTTCGCAGGAGATATCTGTAAAAAGAATAAACCGGAAAGGAAGGTTAAGAATAATCAAAGACAAAAGAATAAATAAGAATCAGGGAAGCATTATCTTCAAACAGGCAATAGATGTCATTCAAGTTACAGACAGTGCAGGTGGTATTAACTGTTAGGAAAGGGGCACTTTCTTACAGCCAGATTTATGGAAAATCTATAACATCATACTGTATCAAATTCTAATTACAGAAAGGAAGAAACAGAGAGTAAGGAATATTCTGATTATATGAAGAGAGTGTAATCAGATGAATACTAGAAGTTTCTCCAAATTTAGAGCATGTGTGCTTTTGGCAGTTTCTCCAACATCATGAGGGAAAATAAATACTAGAAGTTGTCATGGTAAATCATCTCTAGATATCTCACCTTCTGCTAAATATCTGATGAAGGGAAGATATCGACCAGCTTCTATCCTTTTCTTGATCTCTAATTTCTGAACTGCAATCCAATCCATCCCCATTGCACTCCGTGTTATCAACTATGAAATTGATTCTTCTTGTTGTTATCTGACAGAAGATTTTACTTCCAATATTCAGTATCTTGAAGTAAAAATTGAATACTGTGATGGAATCAAATTCCCTGGGATGAGTTAGTGATACAAAAGGGCCAGCTATTACTGATAGTATAGTTGGCAACATTGGCCCAAAGTGTACCAAGTCACCAGAAAAGTGCTGTAAGATAATCAATTTCTCTTATAAATAAAGTCTTATATTAAAAATCAATTAAAAAGAGCACTAGAGACGTGGCCCAAGGTGTACAAAAAAAAAACCTTCCTTCATCACAAAGTTTCGAACAAAAGAATACAGAAAAAGAACCTTGACTAATATGATACGGCCTCAAGCCCAATTGGAGAGCACAACCCAAAAGACCGGCTTGATAGGTGGGAAGAACTCTCAAACTTAAGCATCACTTCACACTCTTGTGTGGAACCGATGTGGAATCGTATCATTCCATAACACTTGAGAAATCGGACATCCAAGAAACGACACCACTTGATTACCACACTCGACAAGATTCACCCGAACCCATCTCGGGGCACCGGCAGCCTCTCTTCCAGGTAGCCCTCTCCCTCTACGTACCGACTCTCAATGAAAGCACCAATGATAGGGCCTCAAGCCTAATCAGAGAACCCAACCTAAAAGACCGCCTGATACAGCGAGAACCTCTGCCTTAAATACCACTCCACACTCTTGTGTGGAACCGATGTGGGATCGTATCATATTACTGATGACATAATTGACAACATTGGCAAACAGATTTCAAATTAGAAGCTTCCCTGATCTGAAAATTAAATATTTTCTTAGTTCTACTCTCCCATGTCTATTTCAAGGCATGAACTGATAAACCTAAAATTTTATTACATCAGATCCATGCCTGTATATTTAAGGGCATAACCATGAGGAGACAAGAGGGAATCAAGAAAAAGGTGGTGGGCACAACAGCCCAGTCATGACTACAACAAAACAAAGCAAAGTTAGACATCAGAATTACTACATCCAAGGAACGCCCATACTTGAGCAACAAACCACAAAAGCTGGGATAGAAAAACAACAAAATTGACTCATCTTCTAGAACTGACAAACATTAACAGCCACTGCTCTGGAATCAATAAAATGGTTCCATGAATAGCAGGAAACAGTTAAAACCGCCTATAGGTGAAGTAAATTAGTCATCATCTTCAAGCAAGAGGCGCTCACAAACACACAAAAAAGAACAAAAAGAAAAGAAACCCTAATCCTTCTCTTCTGGCAGGGCCTGCAGAATATGGGTCCAACAAAGCTATACAGGTATCCAAGTGATTGAAGCCTAACGCCCAACAAAGCTATAAGCCTATGAGAGCTTGGATCCAACAAATAAGAATGGGTGTCATAGTTTGGGTACATAAAACTTACTTGAAAGGTTCCTCGTACAACCCTCAGTGGTCGGACCATTGATGAAGAAAGCTCAAGAACAATTCTTTCACCGGGTTCACTTGGAACATATCCAGGGGCACCGCTGATGGCCTTTGGACCACACTTCAAGTATTAGCAATTTGAGTCTCCATATATTTTGCTGATGCTCGGCAGGTGCTGCTCTCGCCCAATCCATGAATTCTTGCTGACGTCTGATTCGCCCATATCAATTCGCCCTACCCCTACCAAATTATCGATATCTGCCTGTTCATCATCTCCATTTATTCCTTCCATTGAGATTGCTTCTGCTGAAAGAATAGGAGCATTAGATGGAGCTATGACATTTTCTCTATCATGTTTCATATCCATATGATCTTCATAATTAGCTGCAGCACCAAAATGATCGGATCCTCTGTAATTCCTTCTTAAACATTGTCGCATCCTTGCAGAGCCCTTCCAGAAATCTAGCTTCCAGAAAAACCTACAATTAGTAGAACTCAAGGCTTCTTAAGACTCAAGACCTTCAAAAGCTGAAGAGTGAACATGAATTTAGGAAAATTAGGATGCCATTTTTTGAGAAAACCATAATTGATATTAGAATGATGTAGCACATAAAGAAAATGATGTCACAACATACATGGTCAGGTTGCATAGATGGTCCCTAAATGACCCTAAAAGACACTTCATTTAACCACTATGAAATAGAGTTTCCGCCACATCAATTCTGCAGAGCATAGATGATGTCGAGAAACTAAAGCAACTTGTGTACGTCTGTCAATCTAAAAGTAAAAGAATTAGAAAAATCACAATTATTCTGGTACACTACTTTAATAAGCAATAGGAACCACAAGAGAAGCACTAATTGTACCTCTGACCGTTGCATGTTTCTTGCTAAAGCAAAACTTGCAACAAGGACTGCACATATCTAGAGATATATTTTAAATCTTTTCCACTGATCTTGTATCAGCTGACTGCAAGCACTCTATCCAGGCGGTTCCCATTGCATCAGAAACATTCCATCTCTTCACATCGCCCTCCATGTCACTTGTGTTCCTTCTTGGGCTGATAAGCAAGCATAGCTACAGCACTGAGACCCTTCCAGAACCACCTTCGTGATTAAGTGCTCAAGATCACGAGCAGCAGCCAAGGCAGCAGCTTTTGCTGCAGCTTTGTCCTTAGAAGTGCCTGGTTTGCTAGGCCCCTCCAAAGGCTTTTGAAAGCTTGAAAATGTATGTAGCCTAACTGTTTTACGCTCAAGTAATGAGATGTCGCGCCTAAGATGTGCAGTTCTAGCAGGTACGGTGGTTTCCCCACCACCAGCACCAGCAGCAATCATCGCTAATGCCATTGCAGCTGGTGGTGATGCAAAAGCTGCAGCCCAGTCTGGAGAGATCATGCCGAGAGCAGCCTGTAAGAAATTTAATTAGAAGGTCTAAAACTTGTGCATGGTTGTGAGTAACTAGAGATGATCTAACAATAATATATGAATGGTTTCAATAAACTTGTATGACTTACACGTGTGCAATAAACAAATGCAGAGGTCTGTTCAATGAATTAAAAGAAAGAGAATCAAATGAATGACCACAAAAGAAAAAAAAAAGAACAAACAAAAAGTTGGAAACAAAAAGCAGAGTTCAATTCAGTAACCTCTATAGGCAATGCATCTGCCGCCAATGCACGGTCATCAATGATCAGAGGATTGAGACCATCTGCAGTAGCAAGTTCATGTATTCCAGCCAGAAGTGGCCGCCACCTTCTCAAAATTGCAACAAATGGTGGCAAAATAGCTTCTAAGTACTGTTTGCGAAGTGGCTTTCTGTCCCTGCTAACTGCATGCCACACCTGCATCAGATAGGTCATAATAATAAAATTTAGATAAATGTCTGCTCAATAAGGATGACATAAGAGCAAAATTATCATGGGAGGGTGAAAGGAGAGCAATGTTCAGTTTTGACAAGAAAAGTTTCAATAAAGATGCAATCAATAAACAGCATGAAACAAAGATACTAAATTATTTATATATCAGGCAAGTAAAATCTGAAACTAACCTCAGAATAAAGAACACAGGATGCAACCAACACTCTCTGTCTCTTGGACTCTGAAATTCAGTAATACAGAACAGGTGAAAAGCACACTCAGCACTTCACAACTACAGATTAGCTTAATGTATCCATACTTACAAAGCACAGAACTTATTTGCAAATAAAAGAATTGATACTGTTATCTTAAGGCACAATTTGATCAATACTATTTTATAAGAGAAGCTATTATTCATTTCAGAAACTGTGTAACTTTGATTTAAATAATTAATAAATGATACCTGCACACACATATAATACCATATGAATATGTGTGTGACTTGTCTCTGTGCGTGTATAATCAATATTAGTTCTTCTACTACTGTTTTTTTTTTTTTAAATTTGTTTTATTCATACCATAAGAGAGACGTTAGGTCTTCTATTTTAATTTATTTATTTTTTAAATTCTGACTGTACTACCTGGAGATTCTTCTCAAAATAAACATACCACATGGAACATGATGCTGGTCCACAAAAAATAATTATCATTTGATATTTAGGTCATGCTTTATTTAAGGTACAGAAGCAAACTATTGGCACTATTCTTAGTGGTAGAATTCAGAAATTATGTGAACTATAAGAGAAGGAATTATGCAAGTCAAATCTATATATCCAATAATAATTTTGTTTTAGTGCATATTTTAGAGAGAGAGAGAGAGAGAGAGAGAGTTGTTTTATGGAATTAGGATATGCCAAGTATTTAAAATGCTTTCACATTATATTATACTTTTAGTATCTTTTCTCTGTTGCTTATCCAAGAAAAATGTGTTTTACTGCTTAACTATATTGTGCAATAAATGAAGGAGATTAGAAAACATTCCCAAGCCTGAGCAGGTGCCAGAAAAGCACCTGCAGGGTTGTCCAATAAAGCACATTAGGAACAAGAAGAAGACATGATGAGTACGACTACCATACTTTATGTTACATTATTATTTTTTTTTAATTGTTTATCTTTTATTTTTTTATTTATTTTTGAGATTTTGTAAAGGAGATCTGAGATGTTAGTTCTGTTGAGATATGAATGAGATATTAAAAATAAGTGCATCAGAAAACCCTTTAGTAGTTGTATTAAATTGATATTTTTCCAATTGACATGATTTTCAACAAACATAACCATATCTGAAATGAGGCTGTAGAAAGTTGGATGCTTCAGAGGGAGAACGTGAAGATCAAAGGAAATAATACTATTTTAGACGTGTTGAGTCATCTCTCAAGTTTAAAATGAAGATGCAAGTTTGGCTGGACAATGAGGAAAAAAGTATAATCATTGGCTCCTTGTATGTATCATTAGTCCTTACCCAACAGTTTCTTTTGAGTTAAATTGATGTTTCACCAGGTAACAGACTTTGTATCTAAAACATAGTTTTCGTTTATTTTCTGTTATCAACCAAAGTATGATGAGCTAGCACTTGAGACTGTTTATTAAGGTTGCACTTCTGATTAATGGCAGATACTTCAGGTTATCTTCATGACAGATCAAGGCTGTCTAACAGCATTCATATATATACTCTTTGGAGTCTATGAAGAACCTAAACTTCAGAAATTTATGCATATTTGCCACCAAAATATAAAAAACATGAATATTCAATTATTATGCAGCAGTTTTAATCTCTATAAACAGTTTAACACCTCCATAACTTTCAAAGAAAACTAAGGCAAAGGAAATGCCTCGATCAATTTCTGATAAATTTATCAAGTACCTCCACAATAACGCCGATCGTGGTTTCCTTGTTGACATCCGAGTGTTGTTATCCAAAGACACCATGTTGCCTGCTTGTCGATATAATCCCTCGAACATTCTATCTTCAAAGCTTACATTCCTCATCAGCATATTATCTGCACCATCGTCCTCTTCCCTCATTGAAACAAGCACCATACGGAGCATGCATAAGAATGGTTGGTCACTGTCCAGCAACTGGTAAAGTGATGTCATTCCCCCCATTCCAGTGCCTGATCCTCCTCCTATACCAAGACCACCACCAAGTCCAGACTCATCTAACAATAATGCTTGGAGCATGGTTACTGACTTCTTTACTAAGGGAAGTTCAATCCAGTGTCCATTTGCATCTTTTTCTAAAGTAGCCTTCCAAGATTCCCATCCACTACCACCACCACCAAAGTCAGCTGTTGTTGAAGACCCAACTCCATACCACAACCGGCTCCTATATTTCCAACCCTCGGCTAAATCCCTAGCACAACTTCCATATGAAACAAAAGCACAAGAAACAGATTCATATGGTTCTGCTGCTGCAGCAGCGGTAAGGCGCTCCATCACGGATGCAGAAATTTGCCCATTTGCATCAGCCATTGAAGCAAGAACCTGATTGAAATCTTAAACAGTATAAGTTGGGAAGGAGAAGAACTGGATGCACATGGGAACAAAACATCATGAGAAGAAGATAGAGTAAGATATGACAAATAAACTAACCTCATTGTCAAAATAATGTTGTCAGGCAGAATATTAAGTTAGAAACTGAGAAGAACATGAAATGAACTACAGCAATGACAGGTATTCACATGACAAGATTAAGTAATCAAGCATAAAATGCTCCCTTCCAACTAAAATCATAAAGCAGCCGTGAACAAAAGCAGGTACTTAAAATTCTTCCTTTTCTCCCTCAGATGTGTGTGCAAAACCAACTATCCATGGCTTTGAATTGGGTAAAGCAAACTCAAAAATACAATTCATTAGAAATTTTTTTTATAAGCGTCAGAAATAAAATTCATTAGAAATGAACCCAACCGAGGAGAACCAACCTCCATCACCAACAGCTCCCCGACCAAGGAAAGAGTGATTGACCAGCCAACTCACAGGTATTAGCTTTTGCCTAAGTATCACCCTACATTCTTCTCCAAACTCATTTGCTTGTGGTTCATCTTAACCATTCCTGTTTCTTGGCACACACATTGTTCTCCTCCCTACACAGATATGTCACCAGGATCTACAGGTCCACCTCCAAGGATAACCTTCTAACCCAAGTCAGCTTTAGGTTGGGATAACCTGCCCATACATACTGATTAAGTAGGCTGTAGGCCTAAGTTCAAAAAATGATGGGTGTTTAGTAGGCAACCTATATGGAGGTTTGTCAGGAGTTTTTTTTTTTTTTTTAATCAGAAACAAAAAATGTATTAATATTGAAAAGTGAAAGGATGAGATATCCTCCTCACTAAGGAGGGTGACTTTGTGATGCCAAATGCAAATGGATGTAGCTTTGATAACTGGTCCAAGGTTTCCAAGTAAATGCAGTTCCAGTACCCCACAACCAGATGGGGGCTATGATTCAATATTTCCACGCCATATTCCAAATCCTAGAAAAAAACTTCTCCTTCCAAGAAAAAGCAGTAAAAGCAGTTTCAAGCTATGATTCAACTCTTTTTTTTTTTTTTGATCAGTAAAGAGCAGAAAATATATTAATAAACGAGCACAAAGCTCCCAAAGAGTACACAAGAGGAGTACAAAAGGGGAGAACACCAACACTCTCACCTATACCCCAGCCAGGTTAGAAACTCTTCCTATGGATAAATTTATCTGTTTGTGACTCCAGGGAACACAAGAGATGTATTCCCAAACCATACATCCAAGAGTTTTGATACACTTCCCTAGTTGCTGACACTTCTCCTCCCCCCTCTTTCACTGAGGAGCTATCCTAAAGGAGCCTAGCAAACAGCAATTGATCCCCAACAAAATCAAAACAACAGGCAACAAACTCCCTACTTAGAGAGACTAATAAAGATGCCAAAAAAAAAATATAACTCCTCAGTAGGAGAGCTCTGTCTCCCCTCCAATATTCTGGCATTCCCAGTCCATACAATACAGAGTAGGTTGTAGGGCATTGAACACCACCACCTATAATTGTATACAAATTATTTTTCATGCCCCGGCTACCAAGAATTTGAGGAACTCACCATACATTTTCCAAAACCTTTAGAAACAAAGAAGATTTTTGACATTTCTAGCAACTTTCCTGATGAATAAGGCAATACTTAATAAAGAATATTTACATGAAAACCACATGTAAACTAATGGATATCCCAACCTTACCAGTCAGGTTGCATGCCAACAAGAAAGAGCACCTTATTTTGAAAAAGGAGATCAAAACAGATTTCACATATTGCAGAACTACACAACAAATAATCCATACAGGCAGATAAAGGTTAAATGAATTGCATGTGCTTGTGAATTTTTATATGTTAAGAAAACTGCATACATACATCAATAGGGACTCCTCCAGAGCTACCAGATAATGATTTGCGATTCCCAACCGCTTCTGTATATCCTTCACCAATTGTTTTGAATGAGTTTGAGTAGTTACTCAGAGGAGAAACAATTGACAGGGGTGAAACAGAACCATCTACAGAATGAAGTACCAGTATAGCTTGCTTTGCAGCCGAAATGATCTCAACAAGCATCAGAATCACAATTGAATTCTCTACCAAAGCCACAGAGAGCTGAGCAGCATTCTCTGCCTCTGCCTTGGCATCTTTTGGAGACAAACCCTCTGCTGCAACACCAGCAGCTGCTGCAGCAATAACTTGAGTCTGCAGAACAAGAAAATCTGGATGTAGACATTATTGATTTTTTTTTCCCCTTTTATCCAACAAGAAAAAATAACAATCCCAAAAAGAAATAAAAAAAAAGAGTATATGAGAACCATTCAAAATGAGAGTGGAACCAACATTTCTTGGTAAAGGAAGGTGTTGATGGGTACCATAGAGATCAAAATCTGCCATCATAGATAACCACTATTCCTAAGGATGAAAGTTACTGAAGTTGGTAACAATTGCTAACCATGGATTCCACAGTATTGGTTTGGGGACAGAATGTGGAAACTTCGTTGGGGTGAACAAACCATTTAGCCAGCTGAATTGAGACTGGGATGGTGGTCTGCAACTGAGAATGAACGAATGTAGATAGCAGTGAGAAAATGGCTGTTTCATGGGGTTTTGAGCAAAGGAGATAGTTCCAAAGATGCAGGTTTAAGAGATGATGATGCTGAAGGTATTAGATTTGGATTATTAATTCATAGAGGTAGAGTGGAAGAATGAGGATTGCAGGAAAGGAGATTCCAGTTGGGAAAGGCAATTGATCACTGGATGGATGTTGTGTTGGATTCACTAAAAAATGGTAGTCAGGTAACAAAGAAATTGATGGTGGCTGGGAACTTTAGTGGACACAGGAAAGCAGTGGTAGGAACCTATGAGTGTGATGAGCATATATGCATTTGCTGATGATCTGTTGCAGGTTAGAAGCAAATGTGGTTGTGCCGATATTTAGAGCCAGGAGATGATAGTAGTGGCCTTAAGTGACACATTTAGGCCTGAATACACAGTGGCAATAGCTGTATCAGCTGGAGGTAGCACCAATGATCTTAGTGGTATCTAACAATGATGAAGTTCATGAAAGGCAAGGTACAGCTGAAGCTTGAAGGCATGTTTTTGAATATTTCTTAACCTGTCAATCCCTCTGATCTGTATCTCTAGTAGGCATAACCACTTATGCATTCATATGTTTATCCAAGGTTTCCGCTTTTCACTCATGTGATTATTCAATCCATACTCTTAGTTATACTTTTCATTTAATCAGAATGATAACTAATATGGTATTTTATTCCTTGCTTGCAGGATGAAGATCTAAAATCCTCTAATGGAAAATCTAGTGCAGGAGTACAAGAGAAAAAAAATGTAGAAAGAGATATAAACAGCAATGGCTAAAAGTTTCACAAAACCAAGCATTTCAAAGATCCTGAACTAACATAAGAGCGAGTAGGCCTTTAACTATAAACCAACCATAAAATATATGGACATAAAATGATGCAAAGTTTCTGAAAGACCAGGAAACTGTAGTTTTGAGCAAAAGAAAATTACCTGAACCTGCAGTTCTCTGGCAGAAAAGTCTACCAAGCCACCCATGAGCCTTCTTTTGAATATAGGCAATGATTCCTCACGTCTTCCGGATATGAAAATTAAAAATGATCAGGTAATCAATGATCAATTTATGGGTATGATGTCTGGGTGAAGTCTAAATAACATTTACTTAGAGTTCTTAAATTAAGATAAAGAACAACATGACAGAACTCCATGTAGAACATATTTCCATGAGCACATTTCAAATAAAAAATATTTGCAAAAGTTTTTCTAGACAACAAATAAAGTGTTACGTTTGACAAAGAACCCAAGAAAGGCAATTTCTCACCATGAAAGACTGGTTGAATTCAGGAAAAAAGAATCCCTTTCATTATATTTGAGCAATATTATGGTGTATGCAAATATATATATATATATATATATATATATATATATATGGTAATTTTCCTTCAATCAATTTAAATATACTAGAAGGTAAGTGATCCCACAAGATACAGTAGAAATTAACATAAATTAGAATCACAAAAACTAGCCCCAACTCATAAAAACCCACATATATACAAGAGAACAATCATTGGATGCTTGAGGAAGGAAATATCCAACAAAGGAGGTCAGATGCTTCATTCCTATTTTAGCTAACTAATCTGCTGCTTAGTTAGTTGAATGAAGAATCTAAAAGAAACAATAATTCAACTCATTGGTAGTGTTTAAATTTTTGTCCATCCAGTTGTCAAAATTCAACAAACCCCTTTCCTTATTATTCATATACTACAGTTCCAGAATCTCCCTCTGTAATTAGATTGAATAGAGATAAAGCGCTCCAATAGAGCCAAAATCTCAGCCTTAATAGCTAACCCCACTTCAACATGCTTGGAGAAAGTTGTCACTATTTTATTTTATTTTTTACAGGTAAAGAGAAAAAATCCATTAAACACAAAAGAGAGCCTCCAGGAACCCAAAAGTATACAGGGTAGGCAAAGGGGAACAAGAAGCCTTTACAAAAAGAGCAGGGCAAACAAAAAACTCACCAGCCCAAAGACTAATTTCTAAGGAGCATTAATAACTTCCTAATGTACAAAATTCTGCTTCAAGACTATGTTAGCCCAAGACCAAATGGAAATTACAAAAGAATTTCAGTTAGGAAGGTAGAATTCGGCATTCTTGAAAACTACTCTGTTTCTCTCCAGCCGATTAACACATCTCTAGCCAAAAAACGACAGGCCCACACAGTATCAGCGCATGACAGCAGTCCACCCCACAACTCCGAAACCTTTGGGCAGGGGATTAAAAGGTGGTGCAAGTCCTCTTCCTCCCCACAGAGGGGACATCTGCTAGCTAGAGGAAAAACCCCTCCTTAAGCTGATTCATGGAAAGGTACTTTGTCCCACCAAACTTCCCTGCCAAAAGCCCACTTTTTAGCTGAACTGGAATTCCAAAAGAGCTTAGCAGGGGCAGAAAAGCAACTCTCTCCTTCCAAGAGTTCAAAGCAAGATTTAACTGAGTAAATGCAATTTGTAGTCTTCTTTCAAACCAAACTATCCTTTACCAAAGGGAGGATTTTCTTATTCTGAAACTGTAACAATGAAATCCTGAACCATATCCAGCTCCCAATCATTGAAATGCCTTACAAATCTTGGGTTCTCAACTGAAATTTGTCGCTATTATACTGGAATTATCTCTAATCATATTTCCAATACCCATCCATTTGTGAAAGTTTAAATTTACTAAACCAATTGAAAGTGGAAACCAGCCAAAGGCTCTCACACTACAAGCCCTAACAAAAAGACAGAGATAAAAATGTTATCCTGTAAAAAACCCTTCCTTTTGTCTAGAAATTACTTTTTTCTATTCACTGATTTATGAAACTAAACATCAACATTTACAAGAAATTAAAGTTTCATAAAATGGAGAAAAAAATGTGATTTTAATTAGGACAAGCACATTTTGAATAAAGTAGCACCCATAATCCCAGAAAGGATACAAAATTAATTTACATTGGACATCAAAATAAAAGTTAAATAAAATGACCCAATTAGTGTTAGGAATGGAAAGAAAAAGAGTTGCCATCTCAGTATTCATAAATTTTAGGGTTTATTCAATATAAGGGAAGTTAGCAAATAAATTAAAAGCACCTAAAAGAAGGGACACTAACATATACATGATACATATAAAGGATGCAGAGAAGATATATATATATATATATATATATATATATATATATATCAAATTTGGAGGGCTATATAGTCTAATTCACAAAAAAATGCTTGGACCAACTGCTCAATCAGTAAAGCCATTGCTGCCATTCTATTCCTTTCTTTTCTAAAGAGCACAAAGCACAGGGGTGTCAACCTCCAAGGGTTTTCCCATTCTTCCTATGAAAGAGTCATGTCAACCCAAAGGTTCATTTTACCTAAAGAAAACATCATAGAAACCACTTAGAAAGAAAAAGAATCAATTGCCACAACATATTTCCTGGAATAGTGAAGAAGGTAAGTGGTTTATATTATTTTTCTACTCTTGCACAAATAACACCTATTTGGGGAAAGTCCACCCTTGTGAGTTGATCAAGAGTTAGAATTATGCTCAAAGACATTTACTAGGCAATAAACCAACTTTCAGTGATACCCAAGTTCTCTACATTGAACTTTTTGGGAATCTCCCTTAGTCAAGTTTGAAAAGGGGGATCTGATTGAACAAAATATCAACCAGTACATTAAATATCATTATGGTATGAAGTTATGAGCCATTCCAAAAACAGTTAGAAACATGCTGGCTGCCACCATGCAAAAATTTGAAAATTGTTTAAAAACTTCTTCGAGAACTAATTCAAGAATACCCCAAACAAGCTCTGGGAATTGTTCACTTTTAGGTCTGCGTTAAGTTAATCATCAGTCGGTTATAAACCCAAAAAAACAAAAAAACAAAAAAAAAAACAAAAAAAAAAAAAGAAGAAGAAAGATCCAAACAACTTGTTCCTTCATGGGAAAACTTTCAATCATAATAGTTGTTCAGAGTTTATCTAACTTTTTTTTTTGATAAGCAAGAAAAACTGAATTAATAAAAGAAGAGCCGCCAAAGTCGCGACTCAAAGAAAGTACAAGGAAAGAAAAGGGAACAAACCACTCCCCTAAGAGAAAAGACAAAAGCAACCCAAAACAAACAACAAGAAGCCAAAGGAAAGCAGAGACAACCCCAAACAAACCAGAAACAACCAACAAGGAAACTGTCCAGAATTGGACAGCCCAAAGGAACAACCCAACCCTCCCAAAGCAGAAAAACTGAACAAAGGCACCCAGATCATTTGGACCCCAGCCACTCAAAGAAGTCCATCAACATCGAGGGACCCTCTTTTATGCACATCCTAGTCTCTGCCCAAAGGGAATACATAAAGGAAGACTTTAACTTTTGGATGGACAGACTTGCATCTTTCAGAGTTTATCTAACTTAACTTGTTTCCATTACATCCTTGAAGAATAGTTTTATTTTTCTTTTCTTCTTCATTGGATTTTTCGAATATTAGAAGGGTTTCTCATCCTTCATCTGTACTTACATACCCATGTCAATTAATTAGTGTGTTTATAACTACAAAAGAAATAGGATATCCTGCTAGAGTGTATATACTTTCCAGTTATTTTCGGGATGTGAACAACTAAACTGTCAAAAGCCATATTGTAGCTTCTCATCAAATTGTTAGATAAATAGTAAATAAATAATTTGAAAACAAAAACCAACGACAACCAATCTAAAGGCACTCAGATCAGTGATACAAGTCCATATTTGGCATTACCTTTTAAGTTATTTTAACAGAACCTGAAATATTTCAAGTTATTTTACCACTGTGTCATCAATAACTTATTCTGTACTGGCATATAATCTGAGTTTCCAGTGACACAAGTTGTGACCTATAGAACTAAACTTAAAATTGCACAGAGAATACTACAACTAGTGATTCAAACAATTTACAATGACGCGAGGGATATAGGATTCAGCTATTAGTGGAGATTTACTACCATCTATTGGTGATCAGAACATCAAAAGAAATAAACAAATGTTGCTGACACTCATGAAACACACTCTATGACACTTTATGACAAATTGAACCTATCAAAAGAAACATTAATGAAACTTTACAATAACTGTTAGAAATATTTAATGATACCTGATACGTTGGTCACCTGTGCTAGAACCCCCCACCATGGATAGCCATTCTGCACAATGAATTGTAGCTTCAATATCCTGTAGAAGGAAGTAATAACCAAACAATATAAATGAAACTCATCAAACTAGAAACTAAAGTTGATAGCATGTCCAAGCAACATTGAAGTAAAAGGATATACAAAAAAGAATAGACATGCCTTGGATGATATATCGGCTCCAAGCGAGGCCAAATGACTAAATTAAAGAGCTCCTATTTTTTTTTTACAGTTTCCTCTATTCCTCTTCCTGAAATTTCGATTGTTAATTTTTTTTTTCCCACAGCTTTCTTACTACTGTTTCACATGTACATACATTTTAGCATGATACCACTCCTTTGTAAGAGGAGAAAGGTTGGTTTTTTTGTCAAAAAAATCTATAGGAGACACGTGAGAAGATTAGAAATCATCATTAGCAAATATACAAAAGTAGATTCAAAGATCTCATGTTTGGGATGTCTCCATATATCACAATTACACAAAAGAAGCAAAAATTATCTAGGACATCATGCATTTGCTAATGGAAGTTAAAGCTACCTAAAATTTACAATGATAAGCGATCAAATGGTGTATCTCCACGGCCTCCTTCGCTGTCCTTTTCAACGATTCTCCTAGGGGTTTCTTTCAAAGCACTAGAGGCTTGAGACAGGGGGACCCTCTATCCCCCTATCTCTTTGTGATTGGGATGGAAGCCTTGAGTTGCTTGTTAAAGCGTGCCGTGGAAGGCAATTTTATTTCAGGGTGCAAGTTTGTGGGCAAAGATGGAGGAGAGCTGATCATCTCTCACCTTTTGTACATCGACAACACCATCCTTTTCTATGATGCCAATCCAGAGCAATTGATGTATCTGGGATGGACCTTGATGTGGTTTGAAGCCATCTCCGGGCTAAGAATTAACCTGAGAAAGAGCGAGATAATTCCCATGGGTAGGGTCCACAACGTGGAGTTGCTAGGTGCTGAGCTTGGTCGGGGCGGGGTTCCTCAAATCCCTCCCCCACTACTAATTTGGGTCTCCCTTAGGGCTCCACAAGCCTAAGTGGGGCTTGGGATTCCATCGAAGAAGGATTAAAGAGGTTGGCCTGAAGAGACAATACATCAAGGGTGGGACTCACGATTCGAAGCACCTTGTCTAGCCTTCCCATCTATTTCTTTTCTTTGTTTCGGATGCCAAAGGTGGTGTGCTCTAGATTGGAGAAGATTTATAGAGACTTCTTTAGGGTGGTGGCAACTTAGACCGGAAACCTCATTTGGTCAATTGGAAAACAGTGTGCTCTGAGAAAAAAAAGAGGGGGTTTAGGGATAAGAAGTCTTTCCAAGATGAATCAAACTTTACTTTACAAGGGAACGAGGTTTTATCGACAGGATCCTCTCCGAGAATAGTGATCGATTTAAATTGAGATGGTGGGGTTGAACCACATGTGATATTAAGGGGGATTCGACACTAGCTACTTCGAAGACATCGTAAAATCGCCTACCTTTATCCATAATGCTATCTTCTCCCAGAGACGACGCAGCCGTAGCTTTTAGGAAGGACATTTGGTGCAACGAGGTAGCCTTGAGCACAACCTTCCCTACTTTGTTTAATCTGGCAGCTCACAAGGATGCTAAGGTTGCTGATGTCTAGGACTCCTCAAGGGTGGAAGGGGGCTAGTCTCTTCTTTTTTTTAAGATCTTTCAATGATTGGGAGATGGAGAAAGTGGAAGGATCTCTCCGTTCTCTTCACAATAGAAAAATTAGACCCGATCAAGAGGACAAATTGTTAATGAAAGACTTCAAGAAGGCTAGCTATTCAATTAGACTCATGTATAGGCTGATGGATCATTCTCCCTCTTTGATTTTCCCTTCTCGATCTATCTAGAATCCTATAGTTCCTCCTAAGCTAGGTTTTTTTCATCAGAAGCGCCCAGTAAGGTACTTACGCTTGACTAGCAGCTGAAAAAAAGAGGATTACTCTGCAAATAAATGTTTTTGGTAGAAGAAGAAGAGTAAACAACATCACATGCTCATTCATTGCTCAATGCACGAAGTTTTGGGGATCTCTTTTTGGCCATTGATGGTTTTAGCTAGGTTTTCCCCCTATCGATTCGCCAAACCCTCCTAGCTTGGCAAGGCACTAAGGTGGGCAAAAAGCGTTAAGAAAATATGGATGGCTACCCCTCTTTGTTTATTTTGGACTCTTTGGTAGGAAAGAAATATGGCAGCTTTTGAGGATGTAACCCCATCCGTCACGTAATGAAGACTAATTTTTGTGTACTTTGTGGTCGTGGGCAAACTTGTGCTAGATAACACTCCATTCTTCTGGTGATTTTTTGACTTGGTCAGGGTATAGGTGAGATAGCAAGTTTTTTGTGTTCCTTGCATACCTCCAAGCAGACTCTCTAGAGCTTTTAGCCTTTTTTTGATCTACATTGCTTCTTTTTATTGATAAAAAAAAAAAAGTTATTTTATTCCTTTATTTGCCTCCCCAAGCCTTTGAAGGAAATGGTCATCATGTCATTTATGCTCCCAAGATGAACCTAGTGTAGCATAACCAAGATGAACACTTGATATACCAAAGCAACATAACCCTAGTGTAAGAAAATTAACGATCCTCTTATCACACTTCATAGACATGATCATATGGTTAAGTCCAAGGGATTTAATAGATTCTCTCCTATAAATGTCAAGTGGTGTTAAGCGAGGGCCTTTAACCTTAAATGAGGTTATAGAGAATTTTGCAAGAGAGAAGTGAACAAAAGTTGGTAATTGAACAAGAAGATGAATTTACTGAAAAAAATTGAAAAGATAAATGCCAAGCTCTCGTCATGATACAGAATCAAGTAATATTAATAATAGAGAGAAATTATTTAAAACTTTATTCACACATTAGTGAGATTATGATGAAAGATAAGATTTCAAGAAAAATGAAGAAGGTTCCAAGAACAAATCAGATAGAGAAATTATCAGTAACTCCTAAAAGGTAAGGAAATTGAAAGCATGGAGGTTAATCCCTCCACCACAAGTTTACTCAAAAGGAAATCTTTACCCCATACCCTACAATAAAATAGATATGATAAAAGAAAACCTGGAAAACTACAAGAGCCCTCCATAGGGCATCAATATGACCATCTAAATAAAATGTTGTGGCCCAACCCTTTGGATGAGTTGCATAGATGTTTAAGATACCTTGAGAAAAAAGGTATCACTTTCCTTGTGCTCTTGTCCTTAAAGAAATCTTCCTTTAACCCCAAACCACCTTTTTATCTTGGGCTTGCACACTAGGTCCCAACTACTGAAATTGTCTTTCTTTCCCTCCCCACTGATGGAATTTGGCACAATGAAATGAAATAACTAGGAATGTGAGACAAGAAGATTGGATTCAATCATTCAGGTAATTCATCCACTTAAAGGCAAAAAAGCTTCTTTTTTTTTTCTAACCATCTAATCTTCATTGAAATTTTGTCCACCACCAAATAGCAAAAAACCCTAGCACTTAGGAACCTCTTGAAGGGAGACCTAAGTTGGTTAACGCCCATTCAAAAACCTTATATTGGAGCATTGAAGATAGCCTAGAAATTTGATCGTGACTCATGTTAATTAGCTAGGTTCACAATTTGCTCAGATTGATAACTCTGCAACCACCTAGTTCCCAGTCCAGGTTAACTATCTATCAAAACAAATAGCCTCAAACATCACAAGAGTACCAATCAAGATAAAATTTTACAATACAAAAAAATTAATAGTCCCTAACCTCGTCAATAAATCAGAAATGTATATTGTTATTTGAAAGGAAAAAAAAAATTCAGCACTAAAAGGACTTGCAATTGTTGGAAAAACAGTTTTCCTAAAACATGGGAGACTATTTGGGATCTGTTTTCCAAACTCAAAAACACTTCCGTTGGTTTTTCAACAGAAAACCCTTTTTTGAAAACTTAATATAAGTTATATATATATATATATATATATATATATATATATATATATATATATATATATATATATATATATATTTGAGGGATATATTTAAATCAGTATGAGAACTTGCTGCATTCACTTTGTGAAGAGAAGGAAGGAATCCTTTTATTGAATGAATAAAATACAACATAAGTCCTACCTATTTATAGGGAAGGCACAAAAAGGAAAAATAAATAAAGTACAAATAGGAGGAAAATAATGTATAAGAAAGGTAGGGAATAAATCGTATGACATTCTGCATCTTATAATTCTCAATTCCCTGCCTGTAGCATGTGTTATATACACCAAACTTTACATAAAATGAACTTAATCCTTGGACCTCGGAGAGACTTAGTGAAAATTTCTCGCTTAGTTGGTCACCTGAGTTGACAAACTAGTAATCATGCATCCCGAGGCACCATTTAATGAAGTGACAAATTCACTTCAATATGTTTGGTCCTTTCATGAAAGACTAGGGCCTGAAGCAATGTGTGAGCCGCTGTTATCACGCACAAAGATCACTCACATCCTTCCAAATCTTAGCTCCTAAAGAGTTTATTCAGCCACATAGTCTGGCTGCTGGCAAGTCGTAGCTCGACACTCCGCCTTCGTAACTAGACCTCGACCACTACATCCTGTTTCTTAATTTTCCAAGATATTAAGTGGCCTCCAATAAATACACAATATCCTGAAGGGAGCGTCTGTGTGCAGAAGAGCCTGCCCAATCTACATCATAATATCCAACAATTTGAGTGTGACCTTTGTTTTTATATAACACTCCTCGTCTCTAAGTTCCTTTATATAACACAAAATACTGACACAACATCTCCAATCATTATCACATATGGATCGCAGTGAATCGACTAACCACACCCAGCAGCTGTCGCCATAAAGGCCATTTTGCATGTGAAGTTTACCTCACACAGTGTTCATATCCCATCCCAGATCCCGTCATACAAGTCTATAGAATTCCAGAACCATATGAGCATCACAGTTTATGAAAAGAACCACCCATTATATCCAAAAGAGATATCCAGAAAAGATCAACTTAATTAGACTGAGTTATCTCAATCCCCATAAAGTACTTGAGTTTTCCCAAGTCTCATACTTCCTCTGAGACATGACCACACCGGAATTAGACTGAGTTTTCTCAATCCTCATAAAGTACTTGAGTTTTCCCAAGTCTTTGGTTTGAAAGTGGCTAAAAATATGTCATGGCCTGCAACACCATCATGATCAATGCCATATAACAATATCGTCCACATAAACAATTAGATAGACGACCATCCTCGACGTATTTAATGATAAGACAAGAGTGGTCTAATGTACTTCGAGTCATACCAAACTCCTGTACCACAGAGCTAAAGCGGCCAAACCAAGCTCATGTGGATCATAATATATAAGGAACGACACTCGCATACTAAACCGACTTTTGAGCAACAAATCCAAAGTACACTCCATATATACCTACCACGAGGTAGGCCATGGAGAAAGACATTCGAGTGTCTAAATGATACAAATTTAGCCAAATGGCCATAGATAAGAGAAGACGAACTAAGCCATCTTATTAACAAGAGAGAAAAGCGCCATAAAGAATCTAATCTATATCTAAGTATACCCCTTGGCAACCAAACGAGCCTTAAGACTATCCATTCGACCATTCGAACCAATTTTAACAGTATAAACCCAACGACAACCAACAGGGGATTGGCCAGCAGGTAAGGGGACTAGGTCCCATGTGCCAGTAGAATGCTAAGCAGCCATTTCTTCAACCATTGCCTATTTTCAAATGATGAGAGGCCCCATAAAGTGTGAGGAATAGAAACAAGACAAGGTGGAAATAAAAGGCATGGTGAAGATAACCATGATAAGATAGGAAAGTATAAATAGATATGATTATGAGAGTAACTAGCATCTTTCCAACAAATGATAAGAGGATCAGTGGGAGAAGGCAAGACCGGTGACGTGGAGGAGGGTGCCATAGGAGATGAATCATCAAGAGGCCTGGTGTATGTACGCAGACGACGAGTATAAACCTATAATGGACGAGGTGGAGTAGCTGGGGACTCAGATGATAAGGCCGAAATGGGAAAGATGAGAGGTAGAGATAAGACCTCGAGACTAGAAGGCGGTGGGGCAGAGAAAAGAGAAGAATGTTCAAAAATGTGACATCAAGAGAAATGGCATTGATGTGTATCGAGAGAATAAAGAACTGTGACCAAGCACACAAGGTGGAAATAACAAAGGAAGATGAACTTCATTGCCTTAGAAGAAAGTTTATCTTGGTCAGGAGTATGTGGACAAAACAAGTGCATCCGAAAACACACGAAGGGAGACAAAACAGGCGTTGACAAGGAAAGATAAGAGAATGAGGAACTTGATTACCCAAGACGTAAAGGAAATGATTGATCAAATATAAAAGGTTAAGATACGCCCCCAAAAACGCTGGTGAACTGTACGGTGGAGGATAAGAGTACGAGCTACTAACTAAGGACAATTTTTTACACTCAAGAATCCCATTTCATATTGTGGAGGCACAAGAAGATCAATGAAAAATCCCATGAGAGGATAAAAAGTCAGAAAAAGGGGCAGAAAGGTATTCCAAGACATTATCACTGTGTAAGATGCGAGAAGTATGAAATTATCATGTAATCTCAACAAAGAATTTTTGGAATACTAAAAACAACTCAATTTGACTTTTCATTAAAAATAGCCAAGTACAACGGGAAAAATCATCAATAAATGTAACAAAATACCTAAATCTAAAGCAGATTATCAGCTTCAAGACTGACTTCAAACATCGCTGTGACAAGCTCAAAGGAGACTTGGTCCTATGATTTGCCATTGGGGGAACGAAACACTAGTATGTTTCCTAAGCATAACATCATTAATTTAATGAAGATAAGCTAGAAAAGCGAGACCATCTTCCGAGCTTAGAAATGCCCGAATGACAAAGACTAATAATGGACAAGCAAGAGGGTCATCTATCAAGTGTGTATCGACTAAGACGGGTCGAATCGAGATGATAGCGCTCTTGAGACCATTCTACCCGTATCTCGATCCCGCAAGGTGACAAGAGCAGAGAAAAGGTAATCGAACAATTAAGGTCATATATTAATTTGTTGACATATATAATATTAAATGGAGAATCAGTGGGACATAGAGGAATGTATAAGAGGAAGACGGGAGGACATGCAACCGATGCCTTTGACCATGAAGCTCTGAGGTCCCATTAGCCAGTAATCATAGGTAAGGGTGAAGTAATAGTAAGGAAGAGAAGAGATCCTCATTACTGCATATGATCAAATGCACCGTAATCGAGAATCCATGGGACAAGAGTAAGGAGAAAGGTGAGTATTACTACAATCTACGCAATAGAAGCAATAGGTTGACGGAAGATGAGTAAGATGAAGAAACTCCTATATCTCTGTGCATAAGTGAGTTACTCCCATGATGGAGGCGAGGCTAATACTGTGTCCCACTGGGCCCCAAGGTCATTTGAACGGTCTGGGGCTCGATGGACGCTGTGAGGATTACGGAGGAAAGCATCATGTTTCTACCACTGAGGGTGTTTATCTGCAGCAACACTAGACTCCATAGAGGTCAGATGGTCTTCAACATCATTTCTAGTAAACCATAATGTAACAGAATTAGCCTAAGACTGATAGTTATCATTTCCCTTGAGTCGATTGACAGTTATCATGGAAGTTCCAGCCATAAAAGAAGAAAAGCTCGAAGCATTTTCAGCCATTGTAGGAAAAATCAATAAAATCAACTAGCAAACAAGAATACCGTATCAAGGTGAGAGAAGCCCTGTGATGATGTCATTACCTGAAGAGCCGAGACAAATCAGAATATTCTAGAGAAAAGAACCGTCGGAGAGAGAATTGGGCAAAACACGAAGTTGGAGGCTTCGGATGGAAGATCCAGGGAGCTACGAAGCTCTACTCCGCTGACAGCCAGTGGTAAAGTCCGAAGGGCCAAAGGGTTAAAGTGCACGCACGCGCACGAGGACAACCGCTAGAGGAAGACACATGCATGACGGCGCATGGGAGCTCGCTGCCGCAGTTCTCACCGCGGGTAGATCGGTCGATGAGTCGAATGGTGGTGATATATTCACCTAAGAAGGGTCGCCACGGCTGAAGTCACGAAAAAGTACACTGGCGGTGATGAGGTTTGACGGCGGCGAAGAATCCCGGTACTTTCTACGATGAAGGTGGAGAGGCTAAAAAGAGATCAAACTAATGATGGGTCAAGCCAAAATTGAAGACATGACAAAACCTCTCTAACCCGAACCTTCCATGACTTGATACCATGTGAAGAGAGAAGGAAGGAATCCTTTTCTTTTTATTGAATGAATAAAATACAGCATAGGTCCTACCTATTTATATAGGTTAGGAAGGCAAAAAAAAAAAAAAGGAAAAATAAATAAAGTAAAAAAAGAAGGAAAATAATGTACAAGAAAGGTAGGGCATAAATAAGAGGATGTTCTAAGAATATCCTATGATTCTCAACACACTAGTTTTCAAAGGGTTGTTTTAGCAACAAAAATTGTACAAATAGGAAGAATGATTAAAAATAAAGCATTACAAATAAAAACTACTTCTAAGAAATTTGAGAACACAAAAAACATGTTACTTAACTTTTCGTGCTTCGAACATATTTTTGTTCTAAAAAAAACCAAGATATATATATATATATATATACATATATATGAGTAAAGTGAAAAAAAAAATCAAAGAATTGTTTCTGAAAATTGTTCTCAAAGACTAATTTTTTAGAATTGTTTTTGAAAACATTTCCAGGTATACCCAAGTTACTAGGATTTGAGCCCATAATGTATATTATGCCCTCCTTCGCCACCCAAAACTAATATCTTTTTTTGATGGGTTTGCCATGCAAAACTAATATCATGCCTCTCTTCGTCGCCCCTAACTTATATAATGCTGTCCTTTACCACCCACAACTTACATCATGCTCTCCTTCTCCATGTGTGGCCCAATGCTAGCATGGGCAAAAGCACATAGACCTCAGGAAAACAAAACCAAGGCGATCTCCTCTGAACTTGCATATCGGCTCAATAAATTGATGTTGATGAACATGCATTTGAAGTTCAAACATGAGATCATGGCAGATTCAAACACAATAACTTTCATCAAATCTACCTCTAATAGTATGAATGACGAATCATTCTTCATTAGGAAAAATTATTATAGATACATACATACACATTTATTATCTATATGGTAGATAGAAACTAAATAGAATAATTAAAATGCTCCTAAAAACCCTTTAAGTTACCATCTTCCCTAATTCAAAAAACTCAACTACTTTATCATACATAAATAAAAAGAAATTAGATAAATTTCTGAAAATCAAGGATGGACAATTAGATTTCAACAATAATGGAAATCAACTGACATAAATCATAGAGCTGTCAACATATAAAGAGGCACTTGTTCTGGATACATAGCAATCACATATCACAATACCTTTTTTTCACTTCGCATCCAAAGTTACTATTAAGAAACTGCCAAATTCCAAATCCTAGACAATAGAAAAAATGTGTACACATGTACGCATTCAACCAAGATTCAACTTCCAATGAAATTTTTATAATTATGAGAATTTTTAGGAAATTTAAGTTTTTAACTATTTAATATTGCTGATACTTTTATACACAGAATTCCAACAGTATTTCAAAGTAATTCTAGGTCTCCTTATGAAACTAGCCTAGAATCAAGCAATATGCTTGATCCTTAATGTTAAATGATCAACACTCCTAAAAGCTCAAGCTTTTAGGATTTTGAAGCACATAATATCATCCCTTTAACACCCTCCCTCACGTGTAGTATCATACTCCGAGCTTGAGAATCAAACAAACTAAATAGAGAGGTCCATATAATTTCAAACGTAACAACGTAATAAATTGGGAATAAATTGCAAAAAGGTGGCTCGAACCCAGGACCTCTTACCAAACCAGGCTCTAATACCATGTTAAACAATCAACTCTCCTAAAAGCTCATGCTTGTAGGATTTGGGTTTAATATGAATATCATGCCTTTAACACTTAAAAACCTTACTAGAGGCAACAATTATGTTAACGGTCGAGAATCAAAAGAATCATGCAAGATACACAAAGGAGTATCAAGGACCAAGAATCAAAATCAATATCCAGAACTTTCCACAGTAAATAATAAATCATCCAAGCATTTTTAAGTGTAAGTGACCATGTGTGAGAGAGTATGAGTGAAAGAGAGAGAGAGAGAGAAGGCAGACCAAAATTTATATAAAACAGTAAAAAATTAACCTTCCAGCCATCCTTCTGCCGCATCGAATGCTCTAAAATGATAATCAGGAAATTGTGTATGAGGTCTTCTATGTCACTAAAATTTGAAGAAGTTGAATCTTTATTTGAAGCCATCTGCAGAAACAAGCAATGTAACTGGAATAGGAAAACAAGAAGCCCAAAGTACATCGAAACAAACTAGAACAGTTTTTCAATTGCACAGCATATAACTTCTCTAGCCAATTGGAACTATGCGTCCTGTTTTTCCCACATTTGGCAAAAAAAAAAATGGAAGTATAACAAGAGAAGAATCCTATATTGCATGGAGAATATACCTCATAATTGGAAATCAGGACCTCCAAAATCCACTCAGGCCACTCCTCCATTTTAGTAAGACTGCTTCTATTTTCTGGATGACTGCAAGCCAAAAACAGAAGATCCTGAAATCATATAGAAAGGAACAGTTCAGAAACTAAAAACAAAAAATTCAGGAAGGGACTTAAACAGCACAATCAAAAACATGGAGATAATACCTGTATTGCTCGACTTTGCAATGTTCTAGATGCAAATGGAAGCGAACGCAGAAGAACCAGCAGAAGCTGTAAATGCTCAAAGCGATGACCAGAATCATAAAAATTCAGCCCATCATCTGTTGAAGAAGCATTTATCTACAACAACGGAGGAAAAAGAAAAGGGAAAGCGATTCAGATATCACACATTCAAGGTGAAGCAGATGGACTTAACTAGAGTTGTCAGTATTCCTCCCAACTGTGAATCTTCATGATGTTTACTCCTTTAAAGACAGTGGATCATATGAAGTACTTCTAGGCAAGTATGACAAGGTCACCGCAATAGTTCAGCCTCAGAACTCACCTCTAGAAGAAGCAATTCCTTTGCATTTTTAAATGCTTATAGATGAAATAAACAAACACATTTTTAGACAAATAACATGCCACTATTGCAAAAGGTCATAATTTTTTTCTTTCTTCTTTTTTATTTATTTATTTTATTTTGATAAGTAAACAGAAAGTACCAAAGTTGTGACCTAGAGATTACAAAAAAGAAAAACACTACTCCCCAAGACCACACAAAAGACAATCGGGATTTTCAAAGTAGCCCCTCGGTCCCTAATTACAAACCAATCTAATCAATGAGAATTTAACTAAAGTCCATGAATCACCCAATATAGAAAATTTAGTCTTTGACCAAAAAAGAAAACAAAAGAAGTCTTAATGCCTTGTATGGAACAACTCATTCCTAGCAATCTCATGCCTTGTCTTTCACACTGTCCCAAATAAACATAACAATCTCTACTTCAAACTCCTTTTTCTATTTCTTTCGCCAGCCCAAAAAAAAAAACCTTCCAACCTTAAGAGCACTCCACACCAAACCCAAGATCACCCATATGATGCCAAAGGAAAAAAGTATCTCCCACAACAACCCTTGCCTTTGCCTTTACATAGTGGAGACCGGAGAAGAAGATGATCCACAGACTCTTCATACTCTTGACATAGGTAACATCTGTAAGTGAAAGCAAAACCCTTTTCTAAAGCTAGTTAAAAGTTAAACCTATCCTGCCGCCCCAAGTGAGTCACAAGCCTTTGGCTGCACACAAGACCACATAATTTGTCAAAGGACACATCAAGGCCCGACTCTAAAGCCTTGTAGATCAAGTTAACTGAAAAGACATCATCTTTTGTTACTATCCAACTCACCTTGTCAAAAACCAAATTCACCTATCCAAGCCAAGACAACAGCCGCTCTTTGCATCCTCTCCGTTTTCCATATCGCTGAAAGTCTATAGTGAATAAGGGATACTAGTCACCTCCTCCCTTTGGAAAACTCTCTCACCAAGCTTCCTTTGACCTAACAATAGCACACAAAGGAAAAGAAACACTCAAGGGTGCAACCAAAGCACCAAATATCCCTCCAATATGTCACTTTTTGCTCAGTTCCAACCACAAAGTACAATCTATTACTAACATGAGGTCACCACCTTCGTATTACTTTTTTTTTTTTTTTTTTTTTGATAGGTATTTGTCCACCTCGTGACATTTGACACATACCCATACCATAACCCCACCCCCACCCCTTCCTCGAACGTCATAAGAACACCACCCCTTCTGTTCTCATATTTCTCCCAATTATATCATTCCACAGCGCCCCTCTCTCAACTACAAAGCGCTAACTCCACTTGGAAAGAAGCTCCAACTCCTCATACTTCTTTTACCTAGTTCCAACCACTAAGGACAATCTATTACTGACATGAGATCACCGCCTTTTGTATTATTTAGACTCACTCGACTGTTAGAATATCTGACCTTTCAATTGTACTTTTCCTAATGATTTGAGTTTTCTGTAAGGATTTTCTTATTTTATAGTTAATAACCCACTTGGAAAGAAGCACCTTTATTAAGATCAAGAAATAATACTATTAAACTTTATTCCCACGATACCCTTGAAAGCAAGGCTTCGCACTTTGTTTCCATTAATTTATGCCAAAACCACAACTCTGGCATATCGTTTTCTTCATAGGGAGCCAAAATATGAAAACATCCAAAAATGTCTATCTCAAGGATTTTTTTTTTTTTTTTTTTTTTTAGCAGGTGTGAAGTGATATTAACAAAAAAGCTAGTGACTTTCTAGAGATATACAGAAGTATATAAGGAGAATTGTGCCAATACAAGAGAAAATGGTAGAACCACAAAAACCTACCCCACTGCACAAAAGGCCCTTAGAGAATACACAAAAGAATTCTTAAGAAAGAGCAATCCTCATACACAAAATTCCCAGCCCAAGAAGTTAAAGTGCTAATAAAAGATAGTTTCAACCTATTTAAGCAAAAAAGTCTCATCTTCAAAGACGTTTATGTTTCTCTCCTTCCGTGATTGCCTTAAAAGGCTATATGAGACTACCTCCACACCTCTAGTCTCTGCTTATGGGGAAATAATCTCACCTGGGAAGGAGGTCCTTGGCTAGATGAGGGCAAACCTAAATAAGCCTTGAATGTAAAAATGAGCCTAAACCATAATCCCAAACGGAGGGGCAAATGTATTGGGGTAAGGATGGTCCAACACCCATTCACTTACCACGTAGGACACCTACTTGCCATTTGAAACCCCTTTTTTGAGTTGATCCATTGTTAGAACTCTCTTTTCCCCTGCACCAAACTTCCTACAAAAGCACACCTCGCACATAACTATTCCAAAGAAATGGGCACCGTCTCAGGTTACTACTCCAACCAAAAGCACATAGCTCTTTAACAATGTACATCCCATTTTCGGGCTTCTTTCCAATGTGGGAACCCTGCCTTTTCTCTCATTTGATTGACACTTACCGTGATCGCTAAAGAAATTCTGGACTATGTCCAACTCCCAATCATTAAATGGTCTCACAAAAGTGGGCATCCAAGCCCCCTCCCCTCTTGAGAGATCCCAAACTTCAACCACCTTAGCCCTTTTAGAACAAGCCAAAGCAAGTAGGGAAGGGAAAGCCTCACAAAGTGGCCTGTCTCCACACCAAGTATCCTCCCAAAACTTATTCCCACCACTCGCAAATCTCCACACCCACTTCCCCAGCAAAGACCTATACAAGCTAGAGAGGTTACGGATTCCCATGCCTCCATTTTCTTGCATGGAGCAAACCAGATCTAATTTAACAGAATTTTTCCTACCCAAGTTCCCCGCTCCCATAAGAAACTTCTTTGACTTTTCTCTCTAGCCTCGAACCCGCACACTTTTGGTGTTTAAAAGGGACATTAGGTAGATTGGCAAGTTTCAGAGAGTGTTTCTATGAGGGTAAGTCTTCCCCCTTTGAGATGTATCTCTTCCATAAGGGTAGTTTTCCTAAACCTCTTCCACACCATCCCAACCTGTAGAATTGCACAAGATACCCAAGGGGGAGACAAGGTAAGTCAGCTGAGGCCCTGTGGTCAACCTAGCTCGAAGGCCAAAGCCTCCAAGTTCCCCACATCCCCAACGGGCAAAATAGAGCTTTTTTCCAAGTTGATCTTCAGCCTTGAGATTGCTTCAAACCAAGCCAGAATCCAGCTGAGGTAGGCCATGTGATCCCTAGAGGCTTTGCAAAACACAAGGGTGTCGTCCGTGAAAAGAAAATGAGTAATCTGTACCATATCACCACTTCTGTTCGAAATCTTATACCCTAATAAGAAGCTTTGTCATGGTAAAGCTAAGGCAGCTTTGTCAATTAGAATAGAGAAAGCCTCCATCCCAAGGACAAACAGATATGAGGAAAGAAGGTCCCTGCCTCAACCCTCCAGAGCTCTTGAATAAACCTGTTAGGCTTCCATTAATTAACACAGAAAGGTCAGAGATATGCACCACTCAATCCATTTGACCCAATTTCCTCCAAACCCCATTTTCTTTAAGACCCTTAAGAGGAAACTCCAGTTTAGATGGTCATAGGCCTTTTTAATATCCAACTTGCAAAGGATACCCTTCTCCTTCTTCTTCACCATCGAGTCTACTACCTCATTTGCAATAAGAGATGCATCTAAGAATTGTCTTCCCCCTGCAAAAGCATTTTGGGCTTTGTTCACTAGGCTTCCCGTTACTTGTTTTAATCTGTTAGCAAGAACTTTAGCCAACAACTTGTATAAGCTCCCCACCAAACTAATAGGCCTAAAATCCTTGAGATCCACTGCATCTCCTTTTTTCGGAATCATTACTAAGAAGGTAGTGTTCAAGCTCTGCACAAACTTATCTGAATTATAGAACTCCCTGAACATCCTCATGATCTCATCTTTAACTCCCAACATAAATTACCAAAAAGTTATCAGGAACCCATCCTACTTCTAGAGCCTTGCCTTCATCATTCATCTCAATAATGTATCGGAGTGCATTCTTCTTCTTCTAAGAAAGATTTCAGCCCAGCAAACTTCCTTTTCATTGATCCGAGAAAGATAAGCCATCACCAGAGCTCTCCAATCACTCAAGATTCAGGAGAAGTGCCTTGAAGGCACTCACAATTTTCTCTCGCTTTAAAAATGCCTCCTTAGTAGCCTAAACTCGCTTCATTCTCAAATTGGTAAGGTGGTTCTTCCTCATGGGAGTTTGTCATTCTCGCGGAAGAACCCTGTGTTACTATCCCCTCCTTGAGCCATATTTCTAGATTGATCCCAAGAAGTTTCTTCCAAAGGACCCATGATTTAAAATCTTCAATAGCTGCCACCTCCATCTCACTTAGAGATAGAGGTCTTTAAGCCTCTACTGCATCCCAATAATCCACATTTTTAAGGCAGACTTTTTCCTCTCCTCTACTCTCCCAAAGACCTCTTTTCTTTGCTCTAGATTTCGAGCTTCACTCAGGCTTTCAATTTTTCAATTAGCATATACCTGTTAGAGCCATTCACCTCAAAACTCGCCACTGTGTACCGATCAAGTTCTTGAAACTATCTGCCTTTAGCCACATATTTTCAAATCTAAAAGGCATAGGCTCGCCCTCTAAGGCTCCTCCTCCTACAAGCATAACTAGGAAATGATCTGAAACTGGCCTTGAAAGGAGGCTCTGTTCTGCTCCTCCAAAATAAGCTTCCCAATAGCCGAATTAGGCATCTCGTCCGCCAGCCATTCTTGATTATTCACCCTTCCAGTGAAACTTCCTCCTTTCAGTTGCAACTTTAGCTCCAAATATCAATGACCGTGAGAAAATCTTCTCATAGGCACCGAGATTCTTCCTACCCGATTCCTCCCCTCAGGTAAAGTCTCCTCCTAGGCACCATGGTTCCCCCCAAAGCCCTTTGATAGCCCCCAAATCCTCCCAAAGAATTTCTCTTTCCTCTCTACCCATGGATCCATACAACCCCATAAAAAACCAAGTAAAGTTGTCCTCCAGACATTTTAACTGCAAGATAGAGCAGTTTAATTTTCCTCTACATCCATGAGTCGAACACCTTGGAGTCCCAAAATATTGAATACTCGAGGCACCCACCAGACACATCAACCTAATCTACAAACCTCCAACACTTAAGCTCCTTATCAACCCACAAGTAATCCCTGGAGCTTGGCTTCCTAGAGACAAACTAGGCTCAGACTCGCATTTCAAGAAGGCTTTGATCATCTTGACGCTTTTCAAAGATGGTTTGCCCCCCTAACATTCCATGAAAGAATTTTAACTTTTAACATAAAAAGAAGAAGGTCCCCGCCTCTTCCTAAGGCACCTGGCTTTCTGTGCTCTCTTTATCCTTAACGTCTGTGTCAACTTTTAGCTTCCTGGCCAAACTCTGGGTAGACCCTCAGACCCCTTTCCCTCCCTTTCATGTTGCTTTCTTCACCGATTCTAAGACATTAATTGTCAACAAGAATTCCTCTTCAAACCCGCAGAATGGACATGCCCAAGCATTTGCTGAACTTATTAAGACAATCCTCCAAGACTCCCATCTCGGGCCTCCGTATATTCTCGATCCTCATCTTCCATATGGAACCTTTGGACTTCTCCCAACACCACCACCACCATTTCCCTTCACTCTGGGGAACAATCACCTTCAGTCGGCATCACAACTCTTAGCGGTTGGGAAGAGAATGCATCCCTTTCTCCACTATTGTGCCAACAACTTCCCCCCTGACCAAAGGGCCTCTCTGGTATAAAGGCTCGGTCCAAAAAAGGAGCAGAGTAGGAGGGAGTCGCAGTTGGAACATACCTTTCCGTGGATTCCTCTCTCATCTTTACTTCCCTCCGATCCCGGGAGGCTTCATCACTTCTGATTGTCGCCGCCTCCCCTTCCTTCCACACTCCCGACAACCACAAGATTGACGCAGTGCCCTAACTGAGGGACTTCAGGGCTTATTAGCCCCTTAGAGCCCTCATATTTCTCCAAAAGGCCCTCTCTTGGGCCAAACCTCAGGCCTTCCCCACTAAGGGCTGTCAGGCTATGGGGTCTTGAGGCCATGGGCTTAAGTTGCTCCTCCGGCCCACCCAAGTGTATACTTTTGGTGAAACCCACGGGTTCCCCCAAAGATATTTTCCATGATCTTGAGGACCCAAAACCCACCTCTTTTCCTGCAGCAAGCACCGATACCCAGTCCCCCTAATCTGTTGTCCCTTCAAAGCAACGATTATGACCGACATGATGACCCTTCAGCCCCGGCGCCCAGACATGCTTCGCTTGCGTGTGTAAGCCCCTCATCGTCTTCCTCCCGCTTTTCCCACTTATGGTTTACCATTTTATAGGGCCACCCTGACGGGTGCACGGCTCTAGCGCTTCCCACTTCTAGTTTACCATTTTATAGTCACCCGTTGATGGGTAGACGTCGGCGCTTTCCCACTTCTAGTTTACCATTTTATAGTCACCCTTTGATGGGTAGACGTCGGCGCTCCATGACGGTAACTCCCACCACACTTGTAACCCGAAACTCTGCATCCCCGCCAAAATATTGACCATGCTAGGCCTTTCCTTCCCTTCTAGCCTAACTAGAACCCTTGCCCACAGGATCTTTGTTTTCAAAGTTGTATCTTTATCTAATGCCAAGAAACCTCTGCAACTGTCTCTGATCATCTTAAGAATCCTGGGAGTCCACAAATGCAGCGGTAGCCCTACCACTCTCAACCATGCCTCTTTCACTAACTCTTTCCTCTTTACATAACCAATATCTGGGCTCCACCAGTCTAGTTGTAACATTTCACCCTTAAAGCTTCTCCCTACATTTAGGACCCACCTCGCTTCCTTTGGATCAGAAAATTCCAGAAAAAAGAGATCTTTATTCAAAAAAGCCACCAATAGGTCTCCCTTCACCCTCCAAACTTTCCTTGCCCAAACTTCCATCTCTGATGCCGATGGAAAAGGGTCAGGGGGGGCCTTCCAACTTCCAACTAAGCTATGCTTCAAAAAGCCCATATTTTCCTTGGGACCACAGTCTCCTATATCCAACCAAACACCATTCGCAGTAGCTTTTTTGCTTCTAATGGCCTCAACATGAGAATAGTTCTTGGATGTGCTTCCCCCACAACGAAACTCCTCCCTCACTTCAAGCTTTCCCTTTATCCCCAGACTTCATAGCTTTTCGGCCAATAGCATCCACCCCTTAATGAAGCTCTTGCCTTCAGGGAGGAAAATCTTGTGTCTTTTGCCATCACAATCGGCAACAAAGCATAAAAGAAAGCATCCCATCTCATTTTCCCAATTCTCCAACTTGTAAAACCTTTCATTCTCCTTCCATTCAAAGAATCTTTTGACTTTACTCCCTCCTTGGTGTGGGCCCTGCAGGCTCTGATCTCCCAATCCAAATCCATGAAGCAATCCCTCTCTTTCTTTCCTGCTATGATCCTCAACTTCTGCCTCCTTCCAATTAGATCTCAAACGACTAAGTCAACTTGAAAACCACCTCGATTCCCTCACCATTTTCAAGATCCTCGTTGATAATTGTCCTCCTATTCATGCTAAAACATGAAAATCCCTCTTGATTTGGAGGATATACAGAATAATAATCCAACTATAGAAGGTAGGAGGAAGGGTGCAACCAAGTTTGTGACAGAATTCTGCATTACTCAACCTACACCCAGCACCTAAGAATAAGGACAACACTCTTGGTTTTCTTTTAGATTTGGTAAGGCCTCTGGGTAAGGCCACATCTCAACTCAAACCCAAACTCATCCATCTAACAAAAATGCCATTTTCACCATATCTGGACCCATTATCATTACTTGCCTCAAGGCATCCACTCCTCACTCATCTAGAACCACAATTCTCAACATAAACCATTGCATTTCAAGAAAATCTATCCTCCCAATGTAGGTCTCCCTTGATGAATTTTGCCTCATAATTTTGAGCAACTCCTACATATCTTGTTAATAAGTAAAAAAAAAAGTCATTTTTATCAATGAGAAAAGTATAAGACAAGAAGTTTCCTTCATAAAGAAGAGAGAACATGAGAAAAATGAAACTCCTCCTAGTATCTACAACTAAAAACCCCTCCAACCACCACATCTATCTAGGATGCCAATAAGTAAGTCTTTTGAGCAAACCCTACATATCTTGTTAATAAGTACAAAAAAAAAGTCTTTTTTATCAATGAGAAAAGTATAAGACAAGAAGTTTCCTTCATAAAGAAGAAAGAACATGAGAAAAATGAAACCCCTCCTAGTATCTACAACTAAAAACCCCTCCAACCACCACATCTATCTAGGATGCGAATAAGTCCTAATTAACTACACTTAAGAGGGGGTCATTTAATGGAACCTAGATCATCGTGCCACGATTGGGAAATGGAAGAAATACATAGACTTATCAGCCTGATTAGCAGCAAAAATATCTCTCAGAGGGAAAGTGACAAAATTTTTTAGTTAGAGGATACAGCGCAAAATGCACAAGCAAAGCTAATTATGCATTTTAAGGTGACACCTCGGCTATCCCAACAAATATTAATTCGAACGCTTGCACTCCCCAACCGAAAGTGTGTCTCACCAGGCTTTAGGTAAGGTGTTGACCACGGATCAATTGGAAAAAGGATTCTAGCCAGTTTCATTTTCCTTTGCAAAGAAGACGAGGAGACCATAGACCATTCTACTCCACCGCCTGTCCGGGGCTTTCGGGCAGCCATACTTTCCTCGCTGTAGAGTGGTACTGGCTTGTCCTCCCTTGATTAAAGAGTTGATGTTGGCATGGACAACCTTCCTCATTAGAAAGAAAGCTAGAAACATGTGGAAGGCAACTCTTCCTTGCCTTCTCGGGGGAGATTTAGCAAAGAAACAGGTAGTCTTCGATAATGATAGCTCCCATTAGATTGAAACATCTTTTCATAACTTCCTCACTTCGCATGAATAATTTATGAGGGCTAGTACTCTATCTGTAGTTTGCTTATGTGTATTCTCTCTAGCACTAAATTACTTTTGTTTGGGGTGGTCAGTATATGTCCCTCTACTCATCTCTTTTTGTTTTTCTTCTCGTATGTTCCATGTATACTCTGGGGTGGCTACGCCTTTTGTCAATATATTCTCAAATTTCACTATCAAAAAAAAATTTATTCATGATACACTCATTTAGATTCCCCTGCTATAAGTGAAGAAACAAAATCATTGACCAACTTATTTATAAATAGGCTTTTTAGTAATTAATGTTGTGTTTATTTATCCAAAAAAAAAAATCATTGACCAGTTTAGACAACCAAATGCAACAAGGACACGTCCATGGTCCACCACTTTCCATAGAGGGCCAAGCTATTCCTCCTCTTTCTAATAAGTAAAATAAGATCCACTTACAAACACCGAAGGAAAAACTCAAGTATACAAAGAACATGGAAAATCATCCAACAAAAGATGAGGAAATCAAGAAACATATTATATATAGGTACAAGCAATAAAGATAGAAAAAACCATTTCCACAAATATGTTTGAGAAAACCCATACCAAGGCTTTTTTCCAATCAAATGGTGCCGATAGCTCAATCTCAGTGAACAACCTTTTTTTTTTAGTGAAAGATGACTACGGAACAAAGATCTTACAAAAACGATTGAAAAGAGCACCACAATGGTCTTCAAAACTAATATTTGTAATCATAATGCATTCAAAGAAATTCCTTCCTAGGATGATGAAAGCTCACATCTATCTTGCTTGAGACTTGGGGTGGAATGAATAGTTAACATTGTAAACAATGCATCTTTAGGGAAATTTGACCAACAAACACTTGAATATAAAATACTAAATTCTTTTTTTAATTTTGCTAAACAATCAAGAATTCTATTTGTCCTATAGACATGTTGACAAACATAAATATTTAGACCCTAAGATAAATTCCAAATATCCTCCATTAACAACATAATAGAACTAGGGGTATTAATCTTCTTATTATAGCAATCTACAACTATTTTTTATTCACCTTCAATCTCTAAGTCCAAAAATCTCTTATTCTTGGCAGCTAATATAATATCTCTTAAAGCCATACATTCAACAACAATTGAAACTCCCTTATGATTTTGAAGAACTAGCGCATGATCCCATTGATACTTAGGAGACCTAGATGCTCATTTACCTAGGTTGCTAAGGGAGCATTAATCAAGGTTAGGTTCAATAGGTCCAAAAGGAGGATAACAATAGTAGGTGGGAGTCCTCCTTAATCCCCATGAAATAAGAATGCATCAACTTCCAATTTGTCAACATCAAACGAATTAGCATATGCGAAGAACTATATCTTATAAACAGCATGAAATCGGAATTGAAACTTATTCATATGACTACTTTTTGTTCTAACATTTGCCAACTGAAGGAAAATTTTTAATTTTCTAACCCCAATCTCTAGCTTGATCAATCTCCATCTTTACCTATAATAATTTACACTCTATCCCAAGTTCCCAACTAACCACTTGGATTCTGCTTTTCCTCTCTATGCTCTTAGTTCTTTGCTTTCACAGAAGTATCACTTATAGTTTGAAAAGAGTCCAAGGTGCAACAACTCCCTAGTTATAGTGCTTTGCTTGCATTGGCATGTGTCTTGTTAGAGATGTGCACCTAGTCTACTTTATTTCCTTTGGAAACAATTTTATTCTTGAAAGTCCTAATTATATATTGAAATATATAATTTCATTACCTTTTGTTGAACGTCTTTTAAAATTTTGGAATCTTAAAATTTTTATCAAATGGATTCTTCATTTGTTGTGATTGGATTTTAATTTCTAACTATATTTATAAATGATATACATTTTTTGGTCACATTTTACTTCACTAAACACATGTCTTCAGGCTTGACTTCATACCCAAGTTATAAGACACTTTAGTATCTTACAAGAGTATTGCGCCTTTTAAAACTATTTTTTATATAGGTATATTGCTTTTATAAAACTACATACTACTAAACGCTACTCTCTTCTATCATTTGAAATTATCTTAAAGAGATTAGAATTGAAAGGTTTTCTTTATGGAGAATCGATTCTTTAAGAGGCTTTCTCTATGGAAAAGGCAATAAATTTCTAAAGAGGTAGATTGTTGTGACTCAAAATACCTTTAACAATGTGCCCATTTACTCCATTTATTTGTTTTCCATCCCAAGAAAAGTTAGTATAAGGTTTAAGAAGATTCAAATTTATCAGGAGAGAGGAGGCCTTTGGAAAGAAAGCTTCATTTAGTGAAGTGGTCCGTTATCTACATGGAGAGAACAAGAGATGGTTTGGGAGAAAGAATACTCTCATTGCTCAATAAAACATTGTTGTATAGAGAGTAAGAGATCCGTAAACAAAAGACAAGTGTTATGACAACAATTTAGAAGTGAAAAATATGGGGAGAAAGAAGGGGGATGGAGGTCTTCTAAAGAGAGAAAAGGGTACGGGTTGGGTTATGGAAGGATATCAACAAGAATTAGGATACTTTCAATAACAAAACATCTTTAATAATGTCAAATGGGAGGAGAATGACATTCTAGAAGCACATTTGGTGTGGAAAGAGTATCTGTATGTTCCCTTCCCTTCTCTTTTTGCTTTTGCCCCATCAAAAGAAGCCTGCGTGACAGATTTGTGGGAGTAGATAGAGAAGAATTTTTGTTCGACTCTTTTCTTTACTAGAAATTTGAATGATTAGGAGCTTGAAAGCATACACATTTTTTTCTTTTGCTAAATTACAAGGCAGGTCAATGAGTAGAGAGGAGGAAAGGGCAATGTAAATAGTTTCGAAGAAAGAAACATCCTCTATCACTTTATGCCATCCTAGAGATGAGGAGCATAACTTTCCAATATGGTCTTTGAACTATGGCTCCATATGGTGTCTATTCGCATGAGAAGCTTGTTACAGAAAGGTTTGAACTCTTGATTGACAACAGTGGGGAATAAAGGTTTATGATGCTTCTTGTGTAAATCAGATGAGGAGTCAAATTGATTGTACCTTTCTCTCATACCATAAGGCAAGAATGCATTTTCCATTAGGTTTTCCTAGTCAAGATTTCTTGTCTGCTGGTGGCCAGTGAAGTTTGTTGATGGTATGATTCTTTATGGGTAAAAATGAAGAAGTTATGCTCCTTTCACATATTCTCTGACTTTAAAAGAGAGAAATCAAAGTTCGTTTAAATAAAGAGATAAGCAATTCTAGGTTTGAAAAACATGTTTCTTAATAATCTTCTCTTTGTATTAAAGATGATGACATAATTCAATATCATGATTGAATTTCTCAAGTGGTTATACTCTATCAAGGGAGGGAGGTATTTCTAGCCATCCTACCTTGGTTTCTTCTTGGCTCTCTTTGTTGTTGTCTCAGGCGCTTTTTTGTATACTTTCAATATACTTTGTTGTGTTCTTGCTTTTAATAAATTATTCTTCATATTCTACCAACTTCATTGATAAATAAAGCAACTGTAACAAATGTGATAAAAGAAACAGTAGTATCACATACCGATGCTCCCAATAAAGCTGTGTACACATTGCTAGTCATAAGCCTATTTGGTGCTGCTTGAAAAGCCTTCTGCAAAGCAAAAAGAAGGAGGGAAACTTTATCGTGGAACATGGTGCTACCCCCCATGCAACCTTATTAAATCGAATGTTACTGTCATATCTGCAGGAGTACTTGAACCAAATTCAGATGCCCTGAGATCACCAGTTAACCTGGGAGGCCAATGATTCCAACAATCCCATCACTCTTGTCAGCATTGTAGACGTTTATTCTCTGATTATCAGCACTAATCGAAAACTTATACCACTCCAGGTTCTTTAGGAAAGGATTCTCAGACAGAGAAGCCATCCTTTCAATGTGAATGCCACTGGAAACAAAAAATTTGCCTCCACCAGTATTGTTGGTTTCCGGTTCACAATCAATCTCATATGATATTCGTTCCTTTTCCTCTAAAGTAGCTTCATCATCACCTTGATTTATTTCTGAAACCCCAGAAAAACTATCCAGTTCAGATTCCTGAACTCGTGGGCTTTCAGCATTCTTGATTGGAGATTCTGGGACGCTGTGGTCACCAGCTTT
The DNA here is from genome assembly GCA_016808115.1 of Tetrastigma voinierianum. NCBI lineage: Eukaryota > Viridiplantae > Streptophyta > Magnoliopsida > Vitales > Vitaceae > Tetrastigma > Tetrastigma voinierianum. The sequence goes on along the minus strand of JAEQBH010007406.1, from coordinate 41,307 downwards.
TACTTCCCGTTGCAGCAGGACGAGAAGTGTTTCGATCCCGCCACTTGATATAAATGCGTCTGCAAATGTGTGAGCTCTTGATGTATTTGGCTGTACCACCAACCTGTATATGAGGTGCAACACCCTGGCAGCCGAAAGGCAAGGCAAGCAAAGACATCAGTTGAAGCATCATTAATAAAATAGCCAACCTCTGGTTTTTATACAATGACCTCGAGTATGTCCTAGAGAATTCTCCAACTTCAAAATGAAAAGGTATATAAATACAATGGTTAAGAAGACATAAACTAATGCCACAATGACCTCAACTATCTGCCCAGGAACTCTCCAATTTCAAGATGAGAAGGTATATAAAAAGACAATGATTAAGAAGAAACATACATAGGCACATGCTTCAAATATAAACATGAATACATAAGTATACAAATAAACTTGTGTTTCACTTTCATTCCAATAACAGTGATTTCTATCCATATCACTGTTTTAAAAAGACAAACCATTTAGGCAATTAGACATGTGTTGCAAGGACAAATAGATACTATGTTCTGAATATGCTTCTCAGTGGTAGTCTACCATGGCCATGTTGATCTTGTATCCAACTTCTTCAAAGATAAGCATTTGAGAAAGTGGACTATTTGCTTAGTTAAATCTTCTTCCATCTCGGAACAAACAGGTTCATTAATTTAAGACCTGTTTTTTTTCTTTTTGGTTGGTAGGTGCAAATATATTAAAAGAGCACGAGGAAAAGGTGCACAAGGTACAGACAATGCATACAAGTAGTAGTAACCAAATACACTCAAAAGGAAAGAGAAACAACAAACCATAAACTGATATAGAAACTTTCACCCTGAAGGCCTTTTAAGACAGAAACCCCGGACTTATTGAAACCTTGGATAAATAAAAAATAAATCTACCTCTACTGCCACTTCCACTCTTCTTTGTGCTTCCTGCAACCATCACCTTCTGCCCCTTAGGAAATGCAAAATAAGGCCAGAACCCTAACCTTAAGAAAAACTGAAACATATCCAGCCCCTCCTTTTTTCTAAAAGCCTCCTATTTCTGAGGAAAGTCTTACACCTAGTTTTACGTACATAAAAAAGGCTTCTGAAAAAAAAACAAGGTAAACATGTTAAATAAGACTGAAATTATCAGTACCCTGTATAAAAGTGCCAGATGGTAGACATTGGGTTATACATGATTCCATGCTTTGATGACAGCTTGAAGAAGAATTCCACATTCTGGAGTAGCTTCAAAACATCAACACCTCAATAGCCCCACTCATTAAAAAATCTAGAAACAGAACTATTTTTTTACAGGTAAACAGTATTAATAGCACCTAGCAAACAGGCACGCTAAATCTAGGAAATGGAAATAAATCATCTGGGAATAGATCATTTGGTACCCCAGGAATCCATTGATCTCATTATAAAGTTTGGAAATCGTAGAAATGGGATTAGAAAATTACATTGCTACTTTTATGTTTAGTTAGCAAAAAATTAAATCATATTAATTTTTAATAATAAACAAGAAATTTTACAGCCATAAAAAAAATTTAAAAATCTTGCTCATAATACTTGTTAAAGAAACATAAGATATACCAACTCGGAAATATCTGGCTAAACTACCAAAAGGCCACAGAAAGCTATCCCCTGCAGCTTGTTAACATTAAGTCCTCCCACAGAGTTACAGAAGCTTGACCTGTCTTTCCTCCCTCCAAAAGATCCCTACCTTTCAAAAGCCTTCCTCTCTGAAGGTCACCTCCCATCCACTGATCCCAGAAGTCAAAGCCGAATCTTCTTCTTTCGCGCATCACTTCAGCCCACATAGCGCCTGTGGTGCCTCTACACCCTCTCTCAGCCATAAGTCCCTTGATCTAAACACCTCAGGGTCTTCAGAATCATGTCTGCTTTTCTATGATCCTCCCATAGTTCTACACTTCCCTTCCCATCAGTACAGAGGAAGCCTCCATTTCAAAACCCAAGCAAACACAGGTCGTGGTTTCGATGGTATATACAATATTCTAAAGAAAACAACGAGAATGGTTATCTGCTGCAAACATCTAAAAGAGAAGAAAATGATTCATTGAAGAAAGTTATACATGAAAGATATTTTTTACTATATTCTTGAACCCAATGTTGAATCTGCAAACTGCCCATGATAACAAAAGGAAGATTATCAGCACAGAATGATGAAGAGAGATATATAATATATATGGTACATGAAATATATAAATATATATATATTATAATGACTGATCGGCTTTGAAGTTTCAACAAGTTAATCCACACCGCATCCTCCACCATAATGACGGAGCTGCTAGAACAAGGAGTTCAATGACCACTAAGAGTTCATCAACCAAAGCATTCACTTCTCCAACAGGACGCGTTGCCTCATGTAGAGAAAATGTATCTACAGAGGTCCTTTCACTAATGTCCATAGCATCTCCTGCAGCCATCTAGAAGCATCTGGATAGCATTAGCATCTCGCATTACTGATGACTCTGTAAAAACCATATCTGCAAGTGAGGATAGAAGCTTCTTTTGCAGTCCATAGTTGCATAAGCTCCAAATTTTCAGATCCAATAGAAGCATGCTAAAAAGCTTCACTTTCAAAGTATGATTACTTTTCTGAGACTGACACAGAGACACACCGCAGCAAATGTTCTTTCATCTCCTACTCCCTCACGCTTTCCAATTTCAAGTGAGGACAATGTTTGCAAGAGATAGTCTAAGATTCGTGACAAAATCTCAGATCCTCTAGTACGGCACAATTCTTCATTGTTTCTAGGGTGTTGAATAGCCACGGATATAATTCTAAATATTGGAGCAGCAAGAGCAGCTGCTGCAGCAGACAAAGGAGTATTCCCTTGTTGAGGTTCCAAGGTATCTTTATGCACATTGCATACTGCCAGTGGCAGTAAAGACATGTGGGCCCCCATTGCTAGCCCACAGATTTCAGTCGGGCGCATTCTTGTAGCAACGTGTACTTGCCCAAGAACCTCCGCAGGTCTTCTGAGTATTCCTGAAACGTTAAAAAACATTATCTAAAAAAGAGAAGCATTCAAAATACTTCATGCCAGTATAAGGTGAAAAATACTACAGATCTATCAGCCATATGCCAAAAGATTTCAGTACAACAATGGTAAAAGCACTTTGTCTCCATCAGAAACAATTTTATTGATTAGTTTCGGGGTTGAAGGTGGATGAAGAGGTGAAGTAAACTGATATGTAACTGTTCAGGATAGGGAAGATAGAAAATATGAAGACAATAGCTCCTCACCACTAATTCCACAACATCAGGGTTTAGAAAGAAATTTAACAATAACAGATAAAAAGAATAAGAAGTGCACTCAGGCAACTTCAGAGAAAATACTCTTCTATAGTTACTAGCATTATTGCAAACTGTGCAAGTAACAATGAGAGGTCCTTCATAACTTGGAAAGGATGGAGTATGCAAAAGGAAAATAAATTTCAATGCGCTGGAATTCAATATGATTCTACTGTTAGAAAATATGCAAGAGATGACTGAGACACCTGCAGAGCCTGAAGGGGAAGCATCTGGACAGAAACGCCCACTAAGCAAATTGGGATGATAGAGTAGGTGAATGCATCCTGCAATCTCTGCATCAAGAAGTGAACTTTCTTCTGCCATACTTTGCAAATGATCATTTGTTGCTTGCCAAGGTAAACCTGTGCCGTTACCAAAAGAAGGTAAAATATCTCCTCCCCTAGCAGCCAAACGCAACATCTTCTCTGGCCCAATCGGTTCCTTAAAAATATAAACTGGCCCCATTTCAGCAAACAAAGGGCATTGACGACGACGTCTCTGTAAACCAGCCATCGTAGGAGGAGGGTTTGTCCCAATGCAGCAAAATGCGAGTGGCCTTGAGATCCGAGGAAACTCAAACGGCCGAGTTTCATACAAGGCTCCATCAATATACAATCTCAGCTCACTCTCTGCTTTCCCCAGTAACCCGTGCTTGCACGTGTGCTCCAGACCAATAAAATACCAGCATTGTGGCTTGAATGCATGAGTAAAATGCAAGGAAGCCTTCTTTCCCCTTCCACTACCACTTTCAACCACTAAAAACTGTGCATGGAAGTATGCCTCCACCCCCTGGTTATCAGCAGATAAGAAACTGAACAACCGAGGCATGTGTGCTGTTCCCTCACCAGCAAGTGCACTGGCAGCAGCTGCAGCAGACATGGCTGATGATTTACCCGACTTGGCTGCAGCAGCAGCTGCTATTGCAGCTGCTGCTGTTGCTGTATTCAGTGTATCTGCAAATGATTCAACATATATCCATGTCGCAAAGGCATATCCACTAGTGAATGGCCAACGGCTCTCTCCAGGACCCAGCAATCCAGAACTTTCTCCATCAAACTCAAATGTACATGATGGCCCCCTTGACTCTTTCCCACTCATCGCCTTCTCCATTGCAAAGGCTGAATGGGCTGTCATACAAGGGGTAAGTGTATGTTCCTAATAACTTGAAACCATTTGGCGCAAATCACATATGTTCAAGTGAATGTCCAGCCAAATATTGGATACAATAGCACAAAGGAGTCCCATCCCATTTCATCAGCTCAGATGAATCAACTTCTTCCGTAAAAATTCTCTCAGCTGACCCCAAAAGAACTCCTAACAGAGAAGCCGTAGAACACATTGCTCTGTTCCGACTGCAAGCCTGCAGTATAGCAAGCAATCCTCTAACCATCCTGGTCCTGGGAGACATAATAATCTCACTGTCACCTTCCCATGGAAGCCAAGGAATAAGCTCACCAGCCACAATAGCAGCTCTAGAATTCAGCATTACACTAGGTGGATTGTGAAGCCCATCATCTTCAAATGATTCAACACCACCCATGGTAGCAAGAAGCGAATCAACTACTAACAAACCAATGCTCTCTGTCTCTTCACCATTTCCAAAAATCTCTGCACCACTGACAATATTCTTCAATTGGTCTAAGCTCTCAGGCTTCCCCATAATAGCAGAATCCACTAAATGCAATAGCTCCGGGGACACATTCGGCATTAAAGGTTTAGGCCGAGGCTTTCTAGGCGAACCAACAGGAGAGTACCCAACATCCCCATAACCAGGGGCAAAATCAAGACTAGTAGAAGAGAAAGTTTGTCGAATAGCATGAAATGACTGGAATCTGTCAGGACCCGGACTTGAATAATGTCTTTCTATGTTGCTTCAACTGAAGAATCAACTCCACCTCAAATTTCCTTGAGGTGATGTAAAATCATCCTCAATCTCACTATTTGAATTTCTCTATACTCCTGAATCCAGAGATCGGTTACAATCTACAAACCCTGATTTTCCTCCCCGGGTGTTCTTCTCTTGGTCTCCTAAAGCATACTTGTTCGAATCCAGATCTTCATCCACAACCGTAGGCAAGGATCAAATCTCCCAAGACTTCACATTTCGACTATCAGCTTTACCACTTACTGCTAACATCAATATTTTCTGATCATGTACCTACCTCTTACCTCTACAAGTCCATCTCCACCAGACTTTCCTACCACTTGTGTGCTTCTTCCTCTTCCATTATAGTAATGCTTTCTTTTGACCTAGTATACCCTCATTATTTGAATTATTTACACGCGACCTAAAAATATTGAATACCAAAATCAATTCAAAAACATCAGTGATCATGTACAAATCATACATTGGTCCTCATCCACCCCAAAGTTGATACAGTCATCAAAATCACTGACTTCTCATTCAAATTCAATTTAAACAAGATTCCTCGGTTGCCAATACAAGTGTGAGGGTCGGAAAAAAAAAATTCCTCAAATCATATTAGGTTTTACATCCGGGGAAGAAATAAAAATCAAAATGCTCACTCAACTAAGGCGTGTAGAATCCATGAAATGTTAGAACTGATCTGGAGCAGATCCGAGCGGTAAAAAATGAATCAGAGAAAAATGAGGAACAATACAGATTCAGCTTGTGAAAAATTACTTGAACGATGAACTAGTGCTTCAAATTGGTCAATGAAATTAAATTTTAAAAATTATCTGAACGGATAAAAACATAAAATCAGATAGTACTATTGAGGCAGAAGAATGATGATGGTAGAAATAAACGAATCAGATTGAAATCTCCATTAATGTGCAGAAAGGAGGAGGCGATAATATCACCTGAAGGAATTGGATCCAATAGCGGAGTCGTGTTGGGGAGAGAGAGGTGGAGGCGAATCGAGCGCGAAATCAACAAATAGGGTGGGGTCGGTCTATAGTAGTAGTGCCTGAAGTCAAAAACGAGACAGAAAACGCTATCTCCAGGTTCGGCTTTGCTATTTCCGTCCAACGTCACTATGATCATCAGTTTGATCACTTGGATGGGAGTGTAATTCCAGTAGGGGAAATGATCATCAACCAATTAGCAAGAACTTTAATGTCGTCGTTCCTTCCCATCTACAAAGATACAAATTCGAACATTTTTCCCTTTCTTCAGGCAAGATGTAGAAAACGACATCATTTTGTTCCAGCGCATGATCAAACCAAAAACCCATAGAGGTGTTTGGCTATGATTTTTGAATTTTTTTTTTTTTTTGTAAAAAACAAGAAAAATATATAGAATATCTTTGATTTTTTTTCTATAAAATATTAAAAATACAAAATACTAAATCTATATAACAGTAATAATTTAAAAAAACACCAAAATAATATTGCCTATTTTTCAAAACCGTTTGGAAGTACATTTTTCATTCATCCATTATTATTCTCCTATTTAATAAAAGCAATATTTTTCGAAAAAGGAAAAAGGCAATAGACGTCGTTCCACGTGGACCGCATCCATTGGCTAATATACCCACATTTATATCATTAAATAAATAAATTCCATTAAATGTGCATATGGGTTATTGCATGTCTTTTGCTTATTCCTCATGGTACAAATGTACAAAGTGGAGGTTTGGTCTTGGGTAAGTGTTTTCCAAATATCTTTGAAATATTGGCCTGTCCATCAAAATAGCAAAATAGTTTTTTGAAACGGTTCTTTTGCTCTTTTTTTTGTTTTTGAAACATTTCGGAAACGGTTCTTAAAATTTGTTTTTAAATGTTTTATAAAATAAAACATGTTTAAAAAATTAAAATATGGTTAACTATATTTTAAGAATATATTTATATTTTATCTCAAAAAAAGAATATATTTATTGAAGTGTTTTAATATTTTGTATATTTATTTTAATTATTCTTTAAAACAATCTTAATTAAAGAGCAATAGAAAAACAATTAAAATATGTTATCTAAGAACGTTTTATAGTTAACAATGTGGGATTACATTTGGAAAGGGAGAAAGCATGGAAACAATAGTGGCTACTATGAGCTCATCAAAGTACTGATCATTTGGAGTATGCAAGAATATACTCTTCCCACTAGATTCAGCTATGTTTAAAGAAGCTTGACAGGATGTTGAACACGAGACGAGTGGCATATTTTCATGGCTTGTCATTTTGTAAAGAGTAGTTGGGAGGCCGTATGGTATAAAGCCAACAGTAGAAGTAGAGCATGGGAGGATGGTGAGGAACTGGTTCCATCATCTCTGATCTGTTCACTTTCAGGCAGCAGCATGAGAGGTATGTATGTATGGAGTCGCATGGTTAGCCACAGAGAAAAAGAGATGTATACCAGTAGTAGAATGGCTCAACTACATGAAGTTCCCTACGTATGGAAACCGCCATGCAGCTGAAGGTTTTCTAAAGTGCAATTATGGGTTAATGCATGTAGAGAACAAGTCGAATTAGAGAGTTTGTTGGCTGTTTTGCTACACATATACAAGGGGTATAATTAACAGTAAGAGAGGCTGAAGTGTATGGTTTACGATATGAGATAGGTACTGAGGATGGGTTTATCTTCGGTTGTATTCGAGTTTGATGCGAAGATTGTTGTGGAATATGGCTTTCATTCTATCAAATCAGACGATTCAGACTTTGGTGTTATTATAAAGGATTGTCGGTTTCTTTGTCAACATGGTAGCCATTTCTCTGTTCATTTTGTTAGACGACAAGCCAATAAGGCTACTCGTGCTTTGGCTAGAGAGCTTTATGTTAGAAAAGTAAAACTTTCAAAGATGAAACCATCAAAAGTTCTTTTCAAGTCAAATCATCAAAAGTATAAGCTAAAACGGAAGCGTACTTTGATCCATAATAAATATGATGAAAAAATATATTAATCTTAATCTTCAAACTTTGTAACCAAAACTTAAGTGATTAATTGGATCTTCCAAGTCTTATATGTACAAGCCTTCTAATTCCTACACTTTTCTCCTTCTAATGGGATGATAGAAACTAGTAAGGCTATGACTTGAAGACCATAACTCATTTATAGTGAGTCATACCCTGATATGAAGAGTCATGATACATCCCTCTTTATGATGATTCATGATACATTGTTGAATCTATACTACATCCTCGCTATGAAGATTCAGTGATGAATTACTAGATTCATGATACATACTCATTAGAAGATTCATGATGTGTCCCCATTAGGAGAATTCATAATACATTTCTATATTCATGATACATTCCTTTAAGAGGATTCATGGTACATTACTCATCACAAATAATCATGACATTTCATTTCTTATTTCTAATGTAGCCCATCATAAAATCATAAATAAGACAACTGGTTTTTACACATTACAAAGTCATACTAAATATGAATGTTTAACTCATTGAATCTTGACCAGTTCACTTCATTGGAGTTAATTCCTTAGATAATAATAATGCATATTTAGTGATATATGGATTCCACATTTTAGAAAATTTCCTACATCTTATGGTTCAAGGCCACATATATCTAATACAATTTTGCATTATAAAATAACCTTAAGTGAGCCCAAAAAATGGTATCTGTTACTAAAACATCACTAATAATCTAGTACATCAATCATATCAATATATAGGATCGATCTAAGCGGCGTCTGCTTATCGTAAATAATCATCAATGGTCACATATCGATATAGTCAATAACATAGATCAAGTATGGATGCGTAACATGAAAATTACATGTAATGTGATCTTAAACATGTCTATTGCCAATTGGTCAAACTTTATTCTTTAACGATATAAATATAAAAAGATTTAGAGTGAACCTAAAAAATAAACTTCATTTTGTAGATAATATCCATAAAAAATGTCTACAAATTGAAGGCACCCAAATACAAACTCCCCACAAATACTATCAATTGATACAACACTCATATGAGCAATGTGCTCACGAAAGATCTTAGGTGGAAAACCTTTGGTAAGCGGATCCCCAATCATGGAGTTTGTGCCAATGTTCTTTATAGATATTTAACCACTTTGAATCCTTTCCTTAGTAATTAGGAACTTGATATCAATACAATTAAGTAACCTTTATTGAAACACTTTTGTTAAAAGTTTCACTAGAGTCTAACCACTAAGTGTTTCTTCTAGATATTGAAGCTAACTTGTTTTCTAAATAGGCCAAAGCAAGGAACATACCTTTCTTTGCCCTCTGGGCATGGTACTTGGTACATTTCTTCTTGAAATGTCTAGGCTTATTATAAAAGAAGCAACTATTTTCATCCTTATTTTGCTTATTTTGCAATAGACCCTTAGTAGCTTCATTTCTTTTTCTTTTTTTGCCCTTGTCTTTAGAGGTGTTTGCCAAGTGAGCATTTTCTGTCCAGTCTTGTTTCAACCTTTCTTCCTTTTGCACACAAAATAAAATGAGCTCGTTAAGAGACCATTTCTCCTTCTAAAAGTTATAACCAACTAAATTGATTAAATTATGCAGGAAGAGAGTTCAAGACCAAATGTATGAGTGTATCTTTTGATACATGGATCTTTAGGGTTTCATTTGAAACATTATGAGACATTTCCATAATGTACTCACTTATGAATTCCCTTGCCATTAAACCTCATGGAAGTTAAGCTAAGCAAAAGCATACTTTTTTCCGCCTAATCTCTTTTGACAAAGTGCATTTAAATCTTGACAAGGAATTGTTTGACATTGGTAACCCCTTCGGATACCACACCCTTAAAGGTTTCCTAATGTCGCTTCTTTATGATCATAAGACTCATGCACTTCAAACGCTCCCACTTCTCATAAAATTTATTCTCTTTAGAAGAACTAGAGTTTGTAGGAGAAGGGAGTTGCTCAACCCTTAATGCAAGGTCTATATCCATGTAGCCAAGAACAATTAAAACATTATCCTTCCAGTCCTTAAAGTTAGTACCATTAATAACTGGTATAGTGTTAACCGGACCAAAACACATATACAAATTTATGACACTATTACCAAAGGACTATTGTCTAATCCCCGGCAACGACGCCAAAAACTTGTAAAATGACCAACAAATGATGTATATGTGAAAATATGGTCAAGGGAGTGAATGTGGTAAATATACCAAAACCGACTGAAACAAAAGCAAGCATACCAAAAATTGAAATAAAAGTATTACTAACACTAACCCTTTCGCAAGTGCATGGGTCATACAAGGCCAGTGACTATAAGAGTTCTGACATCGACCCAGTCAGAGGATTTGAGGTTCTCTCTAACTGGAATTTGATTACCCCAATTACAAGGGCTCTTTCACTATTTAGCGACCAAGTAGGATGTCTAATAAAATCAATTTAATTGAAACAAAAACCGATTTAAAACTATCCAAAAATCTACCAAAATAAACAACTACTTAATTCTAAAAGGTATGAAGAGAGTCACTGGGTGGACGTGTGGATAATCATATAAAAACGCCTGCGATTTCCCTTGAGCAACATTATATGCAGTTGAAGCCGGATTTGTCTAAGATAATAGTATATAGATTGATTTCTCCGCACACCATATATTTCACTAGTTAGATCCATATTCCTTTTCAAGACAAATGGGTCTAAATAGCTACTGTAAAATTGCACTCTTTAAGATTTGATTGCTTTTCTTTTCAATACTTCACACCATTTCTTAGACTCCACAATTTGCCCTGATAGATAGGATAATGCCTTCCAATGTAATTGGTATCTCAGCCCTTCAAATCTAATAAAATTTTCATCTCCTTTGATTGGCCTGCAACACGATCAAGATCCTTCTTTAACTCGTAATTAAGGAGAAACCTCCGATTAACTAAATTGATACATCATCAATTAACCACACCGCTTATAAATTAAAGGATCTATCAAAGTAATTTTCGCAGTTCATTAGTTCCCAAGATATTATCAGCATACCCCTAGTTACCGCTTTTACTCAAGAATCTCCATCTCGTGTCACCTTCCGGGAGTGTCCTTAACGTGAGCAAGATAATGTACTCTTTGTGGGTATAAGCTACTAATATTCGAACAATTCATTATATGAACTATACCAATTATATAAATTCAAGCCAAACCCACAAAATAAATCGAAAAACCCGCAAATCAAATGTTCAACAATTAATCCCCAACCCTAGAGGTGTTTATCGTCTCACACTGGATTTCAATCATCACTAATCAAACAAAAAGTAAGAAAATGAAGAAAGAAATCAAAAGAAAGAAGAGAAAAACCTGCATTTGAGCTTAAATCTCTTCACCTCAACAAAGAATAAATTGAATATCCGGGTACAAAGACCAAAATCCCTTCAATAGAAACATGCTCGAAAAACTATTCTAAGATCTATTAAAAATAAAAATCAGAAGAAAAACTAAGAAAATGAGCAGTTTAGAGAGAGAAAACCCATGAGAGAGAAAACGCATTTGTACTTTCAATTGTTCGAACCTTGTTAAATCGAATCTCTAATATACAACACTGAAATATCTTCAATAGAAAACAAAATATGCTCTAAAACCGCCTCAAATTCAAAATCAAACTAATTTAAAAAATTTTAAAAATGCAGCCTGTAGAAACCCCATGAGAGGCTCAATCTTCCGTCATTTCTTTACCTAAAAAAAAAAAAAAAAACGAAAATATATATATGGTCCTAGGGTGAATGGGGCTTGAAATTAGGTCAAAACTCAATTTTCATTTTTCATAAGCCGCAAGGCCGGGTCTCGATACGTGCCTTCGTCGCGACATTACTTCCTCGTCGCTGGTTATCGTCACGATATATTTCCTGCCGCGACATCGTCACGACATACCTCTCGTCACGACATACCTCCCGTCGCGACAAATTTTTCCTCGGACAAAGAATCGCTTTTCTAACTTGTCGTGGCCATAACTTCTTCGCTTTAACTCGATTTGGGCGTGTGAGTACGTTGGAAAGCTCTTTGAATGTAGAATGCAGCTATGAGGGAATTTGAACCATTTGATGTTCCAGATGGTACAGAAAAATTATCTTTTCCCAAGAATAAGGCCAGAGACTCTCGGTGGACTCTTCTTTTGGAAATATATTGCTCATTGCCAAATCACTTGCTTTTCATCAATAACTTCTACAAAACCAAGTTTAGAGGAAATTTTATGAGTTTTATGAGCTGAATATGGATATAAAATGCACAAAATAACATGTGAATGAACTTTAAAACATAGATGAGTTTTGCACTCATCATATAGAATTTAGATTAGCATATATTGTAGTGTGTTAATCTAATGAGAGAACAAAGTAAACCATATAAATATACCATGTATAAATAAAACAAAAATTTAATCATTCAAATAATGGCTCATCCCATCTCAGGATACCTAGTGCAACATTAATATAAAGTCTTTAGACGGTAATATTAATTTTTAATGGTATTCTTTTTGTAATAATTAAACACTGACAATAATGCAGGCCAAATAAACAATCATCTGATCATTTAAGAATAATATGTACAACCTTATAATTGTCACATGTTTGGTCATCACATATGTGGCATCTCGCCAAGTATTCACCTTCCTTTGGGCCAACTATTACTCACATGAATATACCTACACACCATATTCAACATCTCTTATAAGCAATCTACACAAGAGAGGTCATTTTGGTGACTTTATGTTTCAATTTACTCATTTGAAACACTAAACAACATAGCCAAGTATTTGAATTTATATTTAATCTTAATAGAACTATTATGGTGATTCAAAATCAGCATTGAAGAGTCATCTCTTCCTTTCATAACTCTTGCTAATAATAAAATAAAGCCCTTTTCCAAAAACGTAAATAATAGAAAGTTCAAACCCATTATCAAGGTTCAAACCTAGAACATGAAGATAAAAAGACTGTTGATGTTATTAAACCATCATAGTTTAACTATAACTCAATGTGGTGAAAGTGCACTCTTCCCTCAAGAAATTTCCATAAGAGTACATGCAAAGCATACTATCTCATAGCATCTTTGACAACAAGAACTCAATTCACATCATACTTTAACCATTAGCATGATAAATCGAGAAACTTATTTCAATGATCAACATGAAAGTGACTCGATACCGCTTGTTAAAGAAACTAGAAGAGTGATATAATGAAGTTAGAAACCATCATCAAAAGATCTTTCATATCAAATCATCAAAAGTATAAGCTAAAGTAGAAGCTGCACCTTAATCCAGAATAGACATAGATGAAAAAAAGATTAATCTTAATCTTCAAACCTGTAAACTGTAACTTAAAGTGATCATCAGTGATCTTCAAGTCTTATATACAAGCCCTCTAATTTTTAGAGTTTCTCTTCTAATGAAATGATAGAAAGAAATTTAGGTTCATATACTTGGAGACCATAACCTATTTATAGTGAATGTTATTCCGATGAATAAATTTCATGATACATCCGTTGGAGTAACCGAATATATAATGATATATTAAATAATAAATACAGAAACATAGTAGGCTATCAACAAAGTTAGGGCTAATTAAAGTATTAATAAGTTTTGGGGCCTTAATTAATAGTATTATAAAGTGTGGGCATGAATGTGAGGAGTGCACTTATTTTTATTATTATTGTAATAAATGAATGTAAGAATGTGGACTGCTCATATACGTATTACAATCGTTATAAATAGGGTTTGATCCCGCATCAAAACAAAGTTTCTTTCTTCTCGATTCCCATTGTCGAGAAATATTGCATAAAACCAGCAGATCTCAAGATCACAAAGCCTCAAACTACTTGAACAAAGATCATAAAGCCTCAGACTTATCGAACTGAAGACTGGCAAAGCCTGCAAAACTCAGATTGATTCTATATCTGCAGAGCAACTGCTCAGAAGGCCTTCACATAATTTTTTTTAAATCTCTCATTTGGTATCATATACTTCTTGTTGAATCATGAGAATAAGTTAAAAGGTTTTTTTTTATTATTTTTTCTCTGACCTGGCCAGAAATGCTCTAACTTACTTTGTCCCTGAAGGAATAATTAGTTATGATTCATGTCCCTGAAGTATAATATACCTGCAATCGAAGTGGTACATGTAATTACTGCTGCAGAAGACCTATTGTCTTTAAAGGATGTCTTCCCTAAGAGGAGAACACAAATGAGTATTAAGCATCTTCAAGAGGCGAAAAATAAACATGAATAGACACAATACACTTTAATAAGGTTGTAGATTTAAATAGAATATAGCAGTCGCGATGGGCTACAAAATTACATTCAAATATAGGTGTTTATATATACATTTTGAAGTTAACAATATGTCACCAAAGTAGTCACTTTGCAATTAATGGTTCAAATATAATGTTGATTATGTGCCCGTAATCTTAAAAGGAATATTAATTAAACAAATAGAAATTGATATTTGAATGCACTGAAAAGGGCACTATGGAATAACTTATAATATTATATCGCATATTAATAATAAATCGCCCAAAGGAAGATTTATCATTCGATATGTTCTTACTATCAGTATTTGATTACTACACCAAGATATCACTATAAGTTAATATTTTTTATCCAAAGATAAAATATTAATAGAGTGTCCTGATCTTCGAGATGGGGTTTGCCTTTATTTAATTTCATTTTTCGTTTTGCATCTTATGTGAGTTTGTTTTGCTTGTTTATTGTCTCTAGATTCAGCTACTAGTTCTACTCAACATTAATGCCAGCATTAATTCTATCTCAGCAGTTAAATGGCATAATAAACCACATGGCATGAGAACCTCCAAATAGTTCTGTCATGATTCTGTATCTATGAAGTATGGCTTCTTCCTCAACTTTAGTTGCTGAAAGTTCCTCCGATGAAAATATATTGAAAGGTGAAGTCAAATCGCATGTGTTTGATGATCATTAAGAAGGCCATTCCAAGCATTCAGGCACAATATCCGAAACGATAAAGACAAAGCAAAGAAAGTCTCAAGAAATCAAGAATATATTCGCTAAGAAATAAAAGTCTGAAACAGTACGACTGGAAAGAAATTCATCTCAATGAGATATAAAGGTAATGGGAATACAGGAGTACATTATGGAAATGGTCTCATTTCGCTTTCATAGTTAAGAGCACATAAACTCGACCCTATGAGGATTTGCTTGTATTTGGTTTGATATTCTTTCCACACAATTCAACAATTTATGCAGAGCTAATCGCCAAAAGAGACCTATCTCTAATGAGCTCATCTCACATTGTGCAAGAAAAGGAAAGGTCAAGGCAGCATAGAAAGTGCTCATTTGACCGGGTAATTTCAAAGGATAAAGGGAAGAAAAGAAAGAAGGATAAAGAAGCTATAGAGGTTCCATATCAAAAGAAACAACATAAAGAAAAAAGTACATGGTTGTTTTTCTACTGAAATGGGACATAAAAGAAGCCTAATGGCACTGTCTATCATGCTTCACAAAGAAAGGTACACTTCTTAATCTAGTTTGTTTAGGTTAATTTGACTTCGTACCTAAACACACTTGGTGGATAGATTCCTGTGCAAATCCACTACATTTAGCGTGTCCATGCATGGCTGCCTCGAGTTGCCGAAAGCCAAATGATGGTGAAAGATACATCTTGCAGCGGCGGCAAGAAGGTCAAGCGAGGCACTGGGACATTTAGGTTATTATTAAAATTCAGTACTTATTTGGATTTGTTTGAGAAGCATATGTTACCGTCATTTCAAGGAATTGGTCATTTCCATATCGATAAATTTGAAGAGTAGCCTTGTTCTTGGAAATAATAAATTTAGTCTTTTCGTAATTCAAATTTGGTCGGGTAATCGGCCCTTATCTTATGTAGATAACCTTTATATGTTTGATAAATTCGCTTCATATCATGAAACTCTTGCAATTAAGCACTCAAGGTGTTAAAAGAAAATTAACCTAGAATTCCTCATATCATTATGGCATAAGAGATTAGGGTCACAGATTCCAAAGAGAATTGAAAGGTTTATGTCGATAGACTCTAGATTCCCTGGATTTCAAGTAGATTTTAAATAATAAATTGTACAAAGGGAAACAACAAACACAAGGAGATTGGGTGCCAACAGGCTACGTATGTCTTACAACCGATACATACAGATATTTAGGGCCATTTCCTACGGTTTCATGGAATGACCAACAATATTTTCAATGCTTATGTATTTAGCTCTACATTATGGCTACTCTATCTCATTCGTGAAAGTCCAATCACTCCGGAAGTGTTCAAATCGTTTCAAAGTTGAAGTTGAAAATCAACTCCAATAAAGAATAAAACGCCGATCCGACCGTGGTGGTGAATACTATGAGTATATGTTCTGAACAAATTCAAACACCATTTGCTAAATTCCTAGGAGGAGTGCGGTATCGTCCAGTAAAGACACCACAGCGTATACCAAACGAGAGATTTAAAGAAAATTGCGTGAAACCATCACACAAATAGAAGATTCGTATTGTAAATCACCACTAAGATCCAGTAATACGTGGATTTGTTGCGCGCATCTGAATCCATAAACAAAATATTGAGATATTGAACTGAGTCTCGAGGGTTCAGGATCTTCTGATCCGAACTGAGTCCGAGGCCTCATGGGATGTTCTTGACCTGAACTGAATCTGGAGTGCTAGATAATCATCTACACTAGTTTCGTCTAATATTTCTCTCGACAAATTCGAATCGTAAGAAGTTAAAACCTACGCGACCCAGCAATCTACGACCCCTATTTATAACCACTCGTCCAGATATGAATGAATACATTGTTCGTAATTTCTATTTTAACCCATCATAAAAATAGAAATTACGCTTGTCTCACATTCATGCCCACACTTTATAATATATTAATTAAGGCCCCAAAACTAAATTAATCAATATAGAATTTAGCTCAACTTTATTTGATAGCCTATAATTCATATTTATTTAATATATCAGCCCATATATTCGATTTACTCCAATAATCTCCCACTCGCTATATATAACTTTATAAACATGAATTATAATTTAGAGCCATGAGTTTTGTTATCAAAACTTTATATCCATTAACAATCTTGTCCATTAACCACACCAATATAGAACCAAAAATATCACAGGTTGCAGGTACTTTAGGCTAGGACCCATCAATGATCACATATATCAATGTAACTAATGACAAAGATCAAGTGTGGATGTGTAAGACAGGAAATTCCCATGCAACGGATCTCAACATGCCTATTTCCAACCGGTCCTAAACCAGTGATATCAAACCATACAAATCAAAGTGGAAGAAACGAATATCATCGCAAGAAATAACCTTAAAATCCATAATATCCATAACAAAGTATCTAAAGTATCCAAAATAAAATCAGCTTAAAACGACATCCTCAAGAGAAAACCACACACCCATATGAGCAGATGCTCATGAAAGACCTTGGTGGTAATCCCTTAGTCATGATTTGAGAACTGCGGGAGTTTGTCCCAATGTGCTCTGTGAGTAGATATAAGTCCACTCTAAAACCCTTTCTTTTGACAATCTAGGGAATTTGATGTCTATAAATTTTCGACTTCAAGAACTCCTTGGTTGTAGGAATATAGTAATTTGATTGCTGGTCAAAATAACTAAAGTGGTCTTTCAATGCCATCCATAATACGCAGCCAGAACAAAATTTCAAAGAACCATATTCATATAATTGGATGTCATAACAAGCTACAAACTCAGCCGCCATGGCCAAGAAGCTGGCAGACTCTTCTTTAACACTCTTCCAAGATACAAGACCTCAGTTAGCAAAGTGATATAGCCCAAGTAGATTTCATGCTATCTCGGCATTCAAAGAAAATCAAGCTCGAATATCCAATGATCTCTAACTGATATGACTTTCGATAAGTGAGCATGTAGTCTTTTGTTCGTAAGTCTCCTTTGGCGACGTCGTCGCTATCCAATGATCCTTCCAGATCGTTTAACATCTCGCTCAATATACAACAATGTAAATATCCTGGGACGCCAGTATTATTACTCAGCATACATTAGACTTCCTATGTCGACGATAAGGAATTTGGTTAAAATTCCCCGAATCTCAAAATTATTCTTAGCATCGACCGAGACAAAATTTTGCTTCCTTAGCCACTGTGGGTGTCACCTGTTTGCAATCATGCATGCCAAACTTTAAGAATTTTCTCTCAGATAGTTTCGTGATAAACCGGCATTCCCCGAGATCAACTTTGCATCCAGATACCTAACACAAGAAGTAATTACCAAGATCTTTTCATCTCAGAATTCTTTGATAGAAATCTCTCGGGTTTCATGCAACATGTCAACTGGCTGCGGCAAGCGCGTTATGTCATCAACATATAAAACCACAAATATGCTTACTCCCATCAACTTATGGTATACAATCATCAACCATTCATCTCAAACCAGACGAAAGGATAAACTTGATGAAACTTGTAATACCATCGACGAAGCTCGCTTAAGCCTACGTATAGATTTCTTTAACTCAAGAAACCATCCTCTTTGTATCTCCCACATAAAATTTTCTCGGGTTGAACCATATAGATTATTTCCATCACGTCACCATTGAGAAATGCGCCTTAACATCCATCCGATGAAGCCTGATTATCAAAGGGGCGCCAAGTGCCATTATTGTCCTAAAAGTGAGTCTTCGATGAACCGAGAGAAAGCTTCATAACTTATGCCTTCCTTTGTGTATAACCTTGTTTTACAAGCACGAACTTTGTATCTTCCACGTCACCTTTCAATCCCTCTTTGTTTTAATATCCATTTAAACGCAATGGGTTTCACACTCGAAATGTATAATATCCCAAACGCTACTGGCCCTTCACGGAATTCATTGACAATATCCTTGCTGTGGACGACATATGGTTGGCCTTTTACTATTATGAAAAGTCCTTAATCATGGAAGTGCTCAAATATTCAAAGCTGAAGCTGAAAAATCACCACAGCGATTAAAACGTTAGATTGTATCGCTGGTGGTGAATACTATGGAAAGTATGACGGCTTGCGCAACAACGCCCGGACCATTTGCTACTCTTGAGGAGCGCGATCGCCCAAAGCATGCCAGTCTCCTCCGGCCACAAATGATGCTGCCGAAGTTAAATAACGCAAAGACATGGTAAGAAGTAGGTCATTCTAACTCGCCAATACATCACTA
The DNA here is from genome assembly GCA_016808115.1 of Tetrastigma voinierianum. Lineage (NCBI taxonomy): Eukaryota > Viridiplantae > Streptophyta > Magnoliopsida > Vitales > Vitaceae > Tetrastigma > Tetrastigma voinierianum. The sequence continues at coordinate 21,929 of JAEQBH010007406.1, read as the reverse complement.
GCTTATTAAAGACCGCAAGATATATCCCAACAGAAAGTCAACTAAGCAACTGCTGTACCCTTAGAACTTGGACTCCATTAAATATTTTGAGCTCAAAGCACCTTTACATTTGTGTCCAAATGAAGTAGCATGCCTTACAGCCATTATGAAAAGAATTGATTCAAGAATCTGTCGCTATTTTATTGATACCTCAAGGTGGGTTACAATTTCTATGATCCTTACCACAAATCCAATTTGAGATGGAAATGCCTGCCTGAGGGATGTTGTGAAGATAAGAGGATTGTTTTTTGAAGATGCATATAGCCGATATTCCCACAAATCAAGATCGAGAGCTTCGATCAAAAGCCTCATGTTTCCCACATCGTTCTCAATAGCGCATCCAAAATCAAACACATTCAAGAAAACTCCTTCTGCCTGCAATAACTGAAATCCTTACCTCCTCCGTACCTACTAGCTATGAGATCCACTAGAGTGTATTTCCGCATGACACATTGTATTTCTTCAAGAACATGAGTTTCGGCATTTATCAACTTCCGCCAATCTCTAGTAATTACTACGAATGAAGAGATCGTCCATTACTATCGCTTAGATCTGTCCAGCTGAAGGTGAAACCCATTGAGCTGAGTATTTTAAAAACCAGCAGGACACTGTAAGATCTGAGAGACAGAAGTTTCTGCTGCCTTAGGTTGCCATATAAAGGGAAGGCATCGATGTGAGCACTCTTTCTCTCCAAATAATAAAGATCTTTAGACAATAACGGCACTGTGGGCGCTGCCTGAAGCTATCGTACGGATGCTAAGATTTTCTCTCAATGCAGCATTGATGAAATACCTTATATGGTGCAAATTGCAGCATTTTGTTTTAAAGAGATGGTTTGCAAGTTGTTGTCTATTGGTGCTTACAAGCTTGCCACGGTAGTTATTTCACAATAAGTTATCATTTCTGCTTGTTTTGAGATGAATATGGTTTGACACGATATAATATAAGTTTAGCGGGCAAGCATATTTACTTGTTTATAAAGGATGACATATTGCGAGCATTAACGTTAGGTGATAAATAGAATAGTTCAGAGATTTTACTAAAGAATGATAAGATCTGGGCGAGGCTCTTTGGTGTTAGGTATATGATAGCTATCGGATGATCTCGGAATACTGTTTGTCTACAAAAGAGTTATATTAAGAAAATTTTTTAAAGTGATTACATGATTGCGAAATCAAAGACAATTTGAAAGATGTATATGTTTTGTCCCAAGACTTGATTTTGAGATTTAAAGAGATGTACACTCCTTATGCGTTAACAATAGGAAGTTCTCCCATGTATGCCATATGTATTTCATTCTATAGATGGCGCATATTGTTGGCATGTTGGGTGTGATATTTATACTCTAAAACTAATATTGATAAGTAGCTGCGTGTCAGCGAGGTACTTATAAGACTACATGTTTTACTACGAAAGTCACCGCTAGAGAGATCATTTCCGAGCTCCTCACAGCCAGATGTCAGATAGAATGAAATCTACTTAAGGCTATATCTACTTACTTGTTATAGTGTTAGGCCTTGAAGAGTGTTAAATCAATCTATCAGAAAGCCTGTCTCCACTAGTGCTTATTCTTATATAGATATGAGGCATTCACATGGAATATGGTTGCAGGCCTCTTGTCATGTGGTCGCATATGATGGTGACAAAGACTTCACTTGTTGCTTTTGCGACAATAAACAGTACTATAGCTCCGTCAACAACAGAGCCTGACGGTCACTTGCAATATCAATTCCTAGTTGCGCTAGTGGTTCAGAGCGCCTATATCTATGTAGCATTATCGGGACAACTCATGATTGCATCTATTCACCAGTGATTGGCCACTCGTTCATATTGACTGGCTGATATATTCTCGTAGTGGGAGTTTATTTTTAGATGCTTTATAGATACTTTTGTTATGGATATTATGGATTTTGTTGTTATTTATCATAGCAGTGCCATTCGCTTAATCACTTTGATTTTGTAATAATATTATGAGATCACTGGAATATGTTTGATCAGCACAGCAGCTCTATTTGCCATCCATTATTTTGATCTTTGTTACATTTAGCTGACATATGGTTACTGATGGCAGTTAAGAATATGTAATCTATTTATCGCTTTGCTCTATTACAGGGTTAATGGACAAGATTGTTAATGTATATAAAGTTTGATAGCGTTGTAACAAGATCATAAAGAAACACTTCATCGCTTTCATGTGTTACATATATAGTTCAAGTGGATCGTTGGAGCAAAATATATGGGCCGATATAATAAATAAATATGAATTATAGGCTATCAAATCAAGTTAGGCTAATTAAAGTGATTAACGTTTTGGGTTCATGCTGTAAGATGAATGTGTGAGTGCACTCTATTTCTTAAGTGATGGGTTAAAATAGAAATTACGAACAATCGTGACTGTTCATATACAGACACAATTGCTTATAACAGTGGTCATGGTCCCACACAGTTTTTCTTTTCTTCTCGATTCCATATTAAATGAGAGAAAGGATTAAATTAGTGCAGATTCTGAATATTATAAAGCCTTATTTAGATTTAGATATGGAAGATTATAATTAGACTTCAGATTAGATTCGAAGATCATAAGTCTTAGACTCAGATTAAATATCTCAGTTTTGCTTATGGACAGTACGCTTCGTTAGCCTGGCTTGATTTCTGATGATTCAATGAGGATGTCTCTGCTAGGCATTTTCACAATTTTTTTTAAATCTCTCATTTGGCATAAAAAGAAAAAAATATAGGAAAACCATCACACAAAACAGAAGATTCGATATTTAATCAATGTTAATCAAAATACAGTGATTAAGTGTTTGCATTTGAATCCATAAATAAAATATTGGAAATATTTGAATTTGAGTCTCAAACTTTATGATCTTCCATCCGAACTGAGTCTCGAGGCTTTATGATCTTCTCAGACGAAAATATAATCTGAGGGGCTTATGATCTTCCGAGATCACACTAGCTTCTCTGGCCTATTTCTCACAATGGGAATCGAAGAAAGAAACCACCGCGATCCGGGGGACCATGACCCTTATTTAGTGTAACCAATTGTGTCTCGTGATATGAATAGTCAGATTGTCTGTAATTTAGTTTTAAAACCATCATAAAAATAAATTACGCTGGCTCTCTACACATTCATGCCTACACTTTATAATATATTAATTAAGGCCCCAAAACTTAAATTAATCACTTTAATTAGCCTTAACTTATTTTATAGCCTATAATTACATTTATTTAATATATCACCATATATTTGATTTGATCAGTAATCTCCTACTAAGTATATTAATCTCATAAACTGAATCTATACTTTACGAGCTCTTGAGTTTAATATAATAAACTTTATATACATTAATAATCTTGTCCATTAACCACAATTCACGATAGGAACCAAAGCGATCAATGTTATTATTTCAGAATTAGACCCATCAATGATCACATATACTTCAATGTAACTAATGACAAAGATCAAGGGATGTGTAGCATGGAAATTTTATGCAATGTGATCTCAACCTACCTATTTCCAACTCATCCTCCTTAAACCTTAAAGAGATCAAGTCTCATACAAAATCAAAGTTAATGAAAAATCAATACTTTACTCAAAGAAATAACCTTAACATCCATAATATCCAGTGCATCCAAAAGCATCTAGTGTCATAAACTCCTACTAAAACAAAACATCTGAAGAAACCACACCATATGTGCTCATGAAAGACCAGCAGAACTCCTTAGCTTGATCTACAACGTGGAGTTTGTCCCAATGTGCTCTATAGATATAAGTCCACCGAACCCTTTCTTTGACAACTAGAATTTGATACCATAAATTTTGGACTTCGCCGGTTCCGTTGTCAGAGGAATATAGTACCGCCATTTATCACAAAGAACTAAGGGTCTTTCAATGCCATCCATAATGCAGCCTTCATGATTGTAAATTTCTCGCAACCATATTCCATGATTGATGCCTCTATAACAAGCTACAAACTCAGCTATTATAGCGTTAAGCCTATCAGAATCGCTTAACACTCTTCCAAGATATAAAGACCTCTATTAGCAAGTGAGACAGCTCAAGTAGATTTCTTGGCAATCTCAAAAGATCCAAGAAATCTGAGTCGAATATCCAATGATCTCAATTGATCCGACTTTCGAATATGAGATACGGTGTAGTCTTTGCATCAGTACCATGACACGCTGGGTCATATCCAAGATCCTTTCAAGGATTGCTCAAGTATTTTCCCAACATGCCAACAATGTACGCAATATCCGGACGCGTACATACTTGATCATACATCAGACTTCCTATTGCTGACGATAAGGGAATTCAAGGTAGATCTCCGAATCTCAAAATTATTCTTTGGGTATCGACTGAGACAAATTATTCCCACACAGAGTCACCGGTTTGCAATCACGCATGTCAAACCTTTTAAGAATTTTCAATATAGCTCTTTGTGATAAAACCATATTCCCGAGATCGATCCCACAGATTCAGATAATCTAAATATAAAAGAAGTATCACTAAGATCTTTCATCTCAAATTTCTTGATAGAAATCTCGGGTTTCATACAACATGCCTATATCACATGGCAAGCAATATGTCATCAACATATAAAACCAAGTAAATATGCTTACTCCCACTGAACTTATGGTATATACAATCATCAACCATATTCATCTCAAAACCAGACAAAATGATAACTTGATGAAACTTGTAATACCATTGACGAGAAGCTTGCTTAAGCCCATAAATAGATTTCTTTAACTTGCAAACCATCCTCTTTGTATCTCCAAGACAAAATTTTCTGGTTGCACCATATGGATTGTTTCATCAATGTCACCATTGAGAAATGCCTTAACATCCATCCTACGAAGGCTCTCGCGTCAAAGGGCGCCAAGGCGCTAGCGGTTGTCCTAAAAGAGTCTTTTGATGAAACTAGAAAGTCTCTTATAATCATGCCTTCCTCAAGGTGATAACCTTAGCCATAAGACGGGCTTTGTATTTCCACGTCACCTTCGAATTTCTTGGTTTTGGGGCCATCCATTTCAGAACCAATGGTTTCCACACCTTCGTGCAATGGGGACGTAATATCCCAAACGCTATCATTCTTCATGGAATCCGATCTCTCATTCACGTGCATCAATCCACTTCGAGATTTAGAACTTTCCAGGTCATGGAAGTTGATCGGATCATCTTCTCCATCACACCAATGTCAAACTCATGTTCTTGAAGAAATACAATGTAATCATCCGCAATGCACTTCTCCTTTCTCTAGTGGATCTCCTTAATGGCGAGAATCTGGAGGAGGTAGAGTTTGTCTTTTCCCGGGAACAGAGGCTCCTTGATATCAGGCATTCGATCTGCATTCGAACAATGTCAAAGGAGCCCTCGATCAATGCCAATGGCCAATTAGGAATATCAACATATATTCATCTTCAAAGCAAAACTCCTATCCTGTCTCCCCTATCAAACTCACATCCTCAAAGAACCGAGCATTTCGCCCCAAAATTGATTTAGTAAGAGGATCATAGAATTTAACCTTATCTTTCGTAGTATCCAATAAAAGTAAACAACCTGCTCTTGAATCCACTTTTCATGTGGCCTGTAAGGCCTGTCAAATGACATCCCTGAATGTGCGCTTTAGACTAGGCTTCTTCCCACCCAAAGTTCAGGGTTTTAGGTTGCTTTAGCTATACTCTGCAAGATATATGTTGGGGCTTCATAATGCTTCACCCCAGAGTGATATCGCGTTAGAACACTAATCATACTTCTACCAGCAGTCTTTATTTCTGTTACTCTTTTTTTGTGCAACAACGCAGTTTGAGAACCCTGGAATGGTGCAACGTGGGACGATACCGCACCTTCCAGGAATTTAGCAAATGGACCTGGACGTTGTCTGAATTCGAACGCCAGCATCATAGTATTCACCACTGTCAAATGATCCGACGCTTAATCCTTCATTAGTTGATTTTCAACTTCAACTTTGAACGATTTGAACACTTCCAGTTGATTGGACTTTTCAAGTGAATGAGATAGTAGCCATAACGTGAAAAATCGTCTGTAAACTCTGATAAAATATTGTTGGTCATTCCATGAAACCGTAGGAAATGGGCCCAAATATCTCAGATACGCTTGTAAGACATCCGTACTGGCACCAAACTCCTTGTGTTTGTTTGTTTTCCTTCTTTATGCAATTTGTGCAAATTTCAAAATCAGAAACTGATATAGAACGAATCTCATCCGACATTGCCTTCAATTTCTCCTTTCGAGATGAATCAATCTCTTATGCCATAATGATAAGGAATCTTCACTCTGCTAATTTTCTTTTAACACCTTGAGTGCTTAATTGCAAGGTTTCAAGGATATGAAGCAAACTGATATCATACAGAAGGCTATCTACATAAGATAAAGAACCAAAGATCAACCAAATTTGAATTCTGAAAAAGACTAAATTTATTATTTCCAAAAGAGCAAGTATAACCAAATTTGTCAAATATGGAAATAGAAACCAAATTCCATCGAAATGACGGTACAACATATGTCTCATTCAAATCCAAATAAGTACCAAATTTTAATAATAACCTAAATGTCCCAATTTCCTCAACTTCGACCTTCTTGCCATCGCCTACAAAGATGTATCTTTCACCATCATTTGGCTTTCGGCAACTCAGGCAACCCTGCATGGACACACTGATGTGAGTGGTTGCACTAGAATCTATCCACCAAGTGTGTTTAGGTACCGAAGTCAAATTAACCTCAGAACAAACTAGATTAAGAAGTGTACCTTTCTTTGCACGCCAAGCATGATAGTTGGTACATTGCTTCTTCTTATGTCCCACAACTTCACGTGTAATGAAACAACCATCAACCCTTTTTCTTTATGTTGCTTCTTTGATATGGAACCTCTATAGCTTCTTTATCCTTTTGTCTTTCTTCCCTTATCCTTGAAGTACCAGTTTCAATGAGCACTGTATCTTTCTTGCTTCAACCTTTCCTCTTCTTGCACACAATGTGAGATACTCATTATATCACCAAGTCCCTTTTGCGCTGTAGTCACCTTAAATTGGATTGGAATTATATGGGAAGAGATATCAAACCAAATGCACAAGCAAATCCTCGCAGAGATCAAGTTTATGTGCTCTTAACTTTGAAGCAAGATGGAGACATTTCCATAATGTACTCGCTAATGTTCCCATGCCTTTATATCTCATTGAGATATAGAGATTTGCCAAAAGTGTCTTGTTTGAGACTTGTCATTCTTGAATCTATTCTTAATTTATTCTAGCAACTCTTTGCATTTGTCTTTTATCGTTTCGGATATTGTACTTTAGATATGCAGGAATGGCCTTCTTAATGATCATCAAACACATGCGATTTGACTTCTCCCATGGCTTTCAATATCCCTCTTTTCGTAGGAACTTTGTGATGAAGGTGCGGGAGGAAAAACCACTTATGAGGTCCGGATAAAAATGACAAGAGGAACAGTTCTCATTTTATATCTTGAGTTGTATATTAGTGGGACAGATTAATCGGCATTAATGTTGAAACGAGAACTAGTAGCTGAATCGAGAACAATAAACAAGCAAAAGCAAACTCACGTAAGATCTGTAGAAAATAAATTCAAATAAAAGGCAAACCCATCTCGAGATGCTCGGACACTCTATTAATATTTTATCTTTGGATAAAAAATATTAACTTGTAAGTGATATCTTGGTGTAGTAATCAAATACTGATAATAAGAACATGTCGAATGATAAATCTTCTTTTGGGCCAATTTATTATTCATATAGTAAAACGAATAATTATCACGTGTTTGATTACCACAGTGTTCATCTTGATTATGTTAAATATTAATTTTTTCTTTAGGCAAATACCAAATGAGAGATTTAAAAAAAATATATGTGAAAACCATCACACAAATAGGAACATTCATATTGAATCATCAAGAATCAAAATATAGGATTTGCGGAAGCGTACCTTAATCCATAACAAATTATTGAGATATTTGAATCTGAGTATGAGGCTTTATTATCTTCCAGATTTGAATATAAGTATGAGGCTTTATGATCTTCCAGATCTAAATCTGAATATGAACAAATGAGATATTTTAAAAAAAAAAATTTATGTGAAAACCATCACACAAACAGGAACATTCGTATTGAATCATCAAGAATCAAAATACAGGATTTGGGGAAGCGTACTTGAATCCATAACGAAATATTGAGATATTTGAATAAAATTAAGAGGCTTTATAGTCTTTACGGATCTGAATTTGAGTACGAGGCCATGATCTTCGGATCTAAATATGAATCGCGGATATGATCTTGGGATACACTAGTTTTATGTGCAATATTTCTCTCGTGATGAATCGGAGAAGAAAAACACATTGTGATGCAGAAAGGAATGTATTTTTAATTATAAATGGGGTGTGTTTGTAAGCGTGGGAGACCTATTGGTTCAAAGGATGTTCCTCCCTGGAAGAGGAGAACACAAATGAGTATTGGTACCCCTTAAGAGTTACATGATAAAAAATAATAATAATAATAATAATAGTCAAGGCCAACTGAATGTTTTAGTTGGTGATTTAAATACTCGTATCATTGTCATTCACGGTGTCTTTACGAAAATTTTACATTCAAACATAGGTGTTATATATATATATATATTTTTAGATAAGTTAATTAACACAATATGTCACCAAAGTAGCCACTTTTGTCTGAAATTAAGATTTTATTTCAAAATGTAACAAGATTATGTGCTTGTAACTTATGTGAATAATATTGGCCCCGAAGGAAAGGTGATATTTGCGATTGCATGTACGCCTTGGCGTAACATAAGCGTGATATTATTTGGTTTTACATATGGAATAATAATTGGCCCAAAGGAAGATTTATCAATTGATATGTTCTTATTATCGATGTTGATTACTACACGAAGATATCACTTACAAGTTAATATTTTTTTATCCAAAGATAAATATTAATAGAGTGTCAAATATCTTGAGATGGGGATTTGCCTTTATTGTTATTTTGGTTGCATCTTATGTGAGGTTTGTTTTGCTTGTTTATTGTTCTGCGATTCAGCTACTAGTTACTTCTAACATTAATGTCGAGTAATTCTATTCCTATGCTAAATGGCACAAACTTCAAGACATGACATGAGAACCTCCAAATAGTTCTCGGTGTCATGGATCTGTACCTTGCGTTAAGGGTTTCTTCTCCTACACCTCTTCTTATTTGAAAGTTCCTCACGACAAGAAAAGAGGGATATTGAAGGTGGGAGAAAGTCAATGCATGTTTGATGATCATTAAGAAGGCCATTCGAAGCATTCGAGGCACGATATAGAAGCTTGATAAAGACAACCCGAGAGTTCCTAGAAGAAATTAAGAATATATTAAGCGAGAATGAAAAGTCTAAAATAAGTACACTTTTGTGAAATCTCATCTCAATAGAGATATAAAGGTAATGGGAACATTAGGGAGTGCATTATGGAAATGTCTCATCTTGCTTCAAAGTTAAAGAGCACATATTACTATATTCCAACAACAACAGGAGTTCGACGAAGTCAAAATTTATAGACATCAAATTCCTAGTTGTCAAAGAAAGGGTTCAGAGTGGACTTATATCTATAGAGCACATTGGGACAAACTCCATGATTGCAGATCCACTGACTAAGGGATTACCACCCAAGGTCTTTCATGAGCACACTACTCATATGGGTGAGAAATATTAGATAGAAAACTAGTTTAGATCTGGAAGATCACAAAGCCTCAGATTCAGATCTGGAAGATCATAAAGCCTCAGACTCAGATTCAGATCTGGGTCATAAAACCTCAGACCTCAAATTCAAATATCTCAATATTTTGTTAAGGATTAGGAGTAAGCTTCGCAAATCGTATTTTGATTCTTGATTCAATATAAATGTTCACATTTGTGTGATGGTTTCCACATTTTTTTAAATACCGACATGTCCCCATTATGATGATTCATGATACATTGCGAATTCATAGCCCATCCCCCATTAGGAAGGTTCATGATGTATTACTAGATTCATAATACATAGTCATCAAAGAGTTCTGATATATCCCCATTGATTATTTAAATACATTTCTAGATTCATGATACATCCTTTAAAAGGATTCGTGGTACATTACTCATCCACGAAAGTGCGACATTCATTTCTTATTTCATTTGTATAAAAATCATAAATAAGGCGTTTGGTTTCTATACGCATTACGAAGCCATACGGTAATGTTTTTAACTTTCGATCAACAATCTGGATTCATTTCATTGAGTTAATTCCTTGATAGTGATAATGCATATTTAATGATATATGTAGACCACATTTAAGAAAAATTTCTAACATGTATGCTCTTGTGTCCTGCTACTCATCTTCCCTCTCTGTATTGAGAGTTTTGTTAGCTGAGATTCTCATTAATGAAACCTTTTGAGTTTTGTAAGTATTACTTAAATGTTTGCTTTCTTGAGTTTTGTTTTAGACCGATACAAAATAGTTACTAAATAAATGGAACCTTTTTTATTGTCACACACCTAGATTCCCGGTCCCTGACCGATTAAGGATCGAACAGTTAGTGCGAGATATATCTTTGGGACTCTTTACACCTTTATCGGACATGGTGTCGATCTTATAAGCTAAACATCAACATATCATATACAAAAATTACAAATCAAACTACCCTTTGTAGTGGTGTTTACGATGTATATACATACGATTAAAGTCTCATTTACATATACAAAACTATACATTACATTTACATGATCGGGCCTTGAACCTACGTGATGAACCCCTGTCGTGTGCTAGCCAGCCGGCGGAATGCGGAAGATCCTTTGTCTCCTTAGCCCACGTAGCATCGCGGGGATTGAAACCCGTTTTCAACTGCGGCTTAATTGGGAAACATATGTAGTATGCATATACATTTATATTCATCGTCTCTTGATAGCGGATGTCGAATTTCCGTGCGTTCATATAATGGACATCTGGTACTTACGCCTGCGGACTTATGTTTCGGATCTCCTTAGGAATTCTGAGCTTATTCTTATTCAGAAATTATAAGCACTAACATACTTATGCTTATTCGGATCTCATTAGGAATTCTGAGCTTATTCTTATTGAAATACCCGTAGGTATTACGAGATCAAACGATATATATTGTTTACTCTTATTCATCCTTGAGTTATTTTCATATAACTATGGGAATACCTAGACTATGATAATAAATGGTAAGACACAGTATGATAATGTGAAGTACTATACGATCTTGAAGTGTCGCGTGGCATAAAGCGGGAGAAGTCTCTTGAAGCCTTGAGCGGAGTGTCGTGGCACTGTCGAGTCTTAGGAGTGAAACGAGAGTCTTGTGGCACTAATGTCTGGAAATCTTGGGCAGTGTCGTAGCACTAATCGAAATGCTTGAAGTACTAAGCAGTCTTGGTGTCAATTGTCACAGTCTTGAGCATTCCTACGATTATATATATATATTCGAAACTTCCTATCTTATCATTGGGGCATGAACTTTACTTTGCTGCATACATCCAGACTCAGGCGGTATGTTTATTTTCGCCTTCTTTCTTATCTTAATCCCTGTTAATCATTTATTAGAGTTCAAATACTCATGGTATGCAAATTATAGCTTAATTATGCAAAAACACCAAAAACAGGTTAATAGAATTGGTGATGCCGGAGCGCCGCTGTTGAGTCTGATCCACCAATCGTGGGTTCCGGAGGCGGTACGGTATCGCTTTGGAGTGGTAGCAGTGCCGATTTGCCCTTTGCATTGATGATACCGGTACCACCCCGAGTGCCGGTACCCGGTCTCGATCTGCCAATCGCTGAATTCACCATTTTCATGCACTTTTCTTCCATAATTCTCTTATATTCCATGCCTTCATAAAAACTGGCATGAATCTCAGGCAACTCCCACAAACACTTTTAATTAGCCAAAGAATCGAGGATTCATACCCAGAGTTCGCAAGCTGCAAGAGCCATACTTATGAGAAGGATTACATATCTAATTGATGTGGCCCAAGGGATTTGATGACTTCCGCCGTCTGGGTTGGGATGTATTCTTCCAACAAACCACAGGAATCAGTGTGTCCAAGAAAGAGCCTACCAGTCATACCCAGTGGTTTTGGACAAATCCTTACTATTCCATGCTCAGTTCCATACTAGCTCCCGAGAGTCCAGCACCTTTGCTTTGCTCCTCCTTCTTCTCTTTATTTCTTTGTCCTCTTCCTCCTCTTCTCGTAAGCCCTCTTGTTTGGAGACCAAAAATGAGTTATTTTTGGTCTCCCTCCCCTATTTATAATTAAACTTGCATTTATTTGCCTTTTAGTCCTCCCCCTTCTATTAATTGCACTACAAGTTATGGTATTTCCACTTTGGCCTCTAATCTTATCAATTCATGTCTTTGATGCTCCTTTTTGGACAAATTACAATTTTGTTCTTGAAGTCTTATTACAATTCAGAGTTTCACAAATTTCCATTTCCTGCATTTACAATTTAAAACTTCCAGTTTAGTACTACAAAATACCCTAAACATGTTGAAAACAACTAGGGTATATTTCGGGGTGTTACATTTATAACTACTAAATATACCTATTATTAAATATTAGGGTAACTCCCTCCCTTTGGAAACTCTAGCCGCCCTTCTTTTTGTTTCTCTTTTTCAGACTCTTACTCATTAGAGAGAATGGGTGATTTTTTGGCCAATCTTTGCCTGAAATCACTCATTCCATCCTTTTCTTTCCATGATCTAGATTTCTTTTCCAATAAAATGGTTTTTTTCACATCGATATGGGTTTACCTTTATTTTTCCTTTGTTTTCGTGTTTTTGTCGTCAATCTGTTGCAGAAGGTTTTGTCGTCAACCTGTAGTAGCGTGTTTTATCGCAGACCTATTGATGCGTATTTTGTCATCGACTTGTTATGACAAGTAGTTGTGTTGGGTTTTTCTCTTTGGTAGTTCAAATGGTAAATTTCGATCCGATAGAGTCATCAGATCAAATCCTGTTCGCCAATATGCTACAAATCTATAATCTTAGGTATTCTAAGTATTTTTGGATTATCAAATGTGTGAGCATCAACTGATCGATATTAATCGCTTACAGATAACGTGTCCTCTAAAGTTTTTAATACTTTTGATTTTGTGTTTCTATCGATTGTATTACTAACTTGAATCAATAAATTTATCTCTTTTCAAAAATAAAAAATAAAAAATAGACCTATTATTTTTTAAAAAGTAATTTTTATACTTTGTATACTTTTTATTTTTATTTTATTATATTTTTCAAATTCTTGAAACCTTTTCTTTGTTTTTTATTGCTCTATGATAATTAAAAGTTTGTTTGATAATTAGATATGCTATTAATTTAATAGCATATCTTTAAATATGTTTTAAAAATAAATTTTAATTTATATTGCTTTTTTAACTATTTTTTGTATTTATATAATTATTTTTTTCAGAATAATAGTGAGAAACTAGTGAAAATACCTATAAATGAAAAAGAAAATATTGTTTAAAAACATGTTATTCCTTTGTAACATATGATCTTTATTTTAATTCTTTTTTAGTGAAAAAGCAAGGGTTGGAGATGACCTTTGTCATTGCCATTTGGAAAGCATTCAAAGGAGTTGACAATGAGTGGCAGATATTTCTCCATTTCTTTAAAAAATATTAATGACAAACCATGTAAGAAAATTGTGTTTTCAACTTAAGCAACTTGCTTTATGATCTCAGACAAAAATAATTAAATATACCAAATTTATTTGTTTTTCATCAAACAATATAATGTTCGATAAAGGGGCAAGATTTTGATGCATTTTGTGCATTTGATTTTTTAAAAATGGAAAACAATATTAATTTCCTATAAGTATTAAATAATATTTATTTTTAAAAATTAACATATTAAAAAAAAATTTTAAGAAAAATAATTTTATTGATTCAAACTTATAATATATGAAATAAATCTAGGAAAATGTGCAAAAAACACCTAGTATTGTCTTTCGATATTAAAACTTCTGTTTGAAACTTTTTTTGGGTCTAAAGAGCTCTCTGTGGTTTATTCTCGTAGTCCAAGTTAGCTCATATCATGACTCAAATTGTTAAAGTGATCAAACAGTGTTAAAATGGCCTTAATTGACATGGTGTCCGCGTAAACGATGGAATCATTTCTCCTCCTCTCTCTTTATTCCTCTCTATATACTTTATCATGCATAACCTCACAATTGAACATCCCACCCACCACAGCATCCACCCTTGAGCCTAGCACTTGCCCATTGTCCACTTTTGTCAGCCATTTTTTTTTAACTCTTAATTTTTATTAGAATTTTATTTTGGTTTTAAAAATCTATTAAATAAAAAGTCAAATTTATTTTTAAAAGAAATATAAATAAATTATTTGTTATTTAGATCTATAAATAAAATTTAAAAAGTTTTTATTTTAATTTTTAAAATCTACTAAATAAATAAAAATTATATTTTTTAAATATAAATAAATTATTCGAACTCATCCATTTGATTTTTCATTTAGTAGATTTAAAAATTAAATAAATTTTAAAAATAATTTAAAAATTGAGATAATCGAATAATTTATTTATATTTTTAAAATAAATTTAAATTTTATTTAATAGATTTTAAAAATTAAACTCTTTATTAATTTAAATAACAAATATTTTATTTATATTTTAAAAAATCAATTTTAATTTGTACATTTATTATATTTTAAAAATAAAACAAAGTTTAATAAAAATGAAGGGTAAAGGGTTTGGGTAGAGTGAGTGTGGTGGTTGTTGAGTGAGTGGGTGAGGATTACCAAAGTCCAACCGGTGAGAATGAGAGAAAGAAAGGAAGGAGGCGAAAATGGGTCTTACGTGTCATGAATGACGCGTCGGTATGCCGGTTATTTTAACGCCGTTTGACCACTTTGCGGTTTGAGGAATCAGCTGTATGGAACTGGCAAACTTCTGGTCGCCCCATGGGCCTCTTTGAAACTGAAAAAAGTTCAAGTCTTTACACAAATTCCTGTGTGGAATATGTCATCGTCTACACCCGATGACGAAATGGTTCGAGGGCATCGTACTCTTTGTTTAGTTAGTAGAGTAAACATATTTTACAAGGAAGGTTCGAGGATAGCCTCACCATACTCTATACGGGTTTCTTACGATGAATCTATCACCCAGTCTTTTAGGATCTTTGGTCATGAATGTCATTCGTAATGAAATTGGAATAAATGACATTAAGTTGATTTTTGAATCGTGTGACCGACGTAGCAGATTAATCCATTTTCTCATGCCATT
This sequence comes from Tetrastigma voinierianum, assembly GCA_016808115.1. Classification (NCBI taxonomy): domain Eukaryota; kingdom Viridiplantae; phylum Streptophyta; class Magnoliopsida; order Vitales; family Vitaceae; genus Tetrastigma; species Tetrastigma voinierianum. The sequence continues at coordinate 6,589 of JAEQBH010007406.1, read as the reverse complement.
GTTTGATTCTTGTTTAATCCATACAAGGATTTACCAATGGACTTTCATTTCTTGTGGGACGAAAACCCCTCAGGTTGCTCCATGTAGATTTCTTCATTCAAATCTCCATTTAAGAAGGCTGTCTTGACATCCATTTGATGTACCTCAAGATCTTTTAGTGCGCGATTGCAAGCACCATATGGAGTTTATTCTCGTCACGGGAGAATACGTGTCAAAATAAATCAGACCACCGGTTTGCCTGGCCTTTGATCACAAGTCTTGCCTGGTATTGTCTATTGTCAGTCTACTTTCCGTTTCTCTGGAAATCCACTTGGAACTTAGGGTTTGGCAGATGGAAGATCTACTAATTCCCAGTATGGATTTATGCCGATATGGAATCAATTTCACTTTTAATTGCCTCTTTCCACATGAGACTCTCCGTAGAGTTCACTGCCTCTTTATAGGTTTGAGGTTCCCCTACGAGCATGTATGTCAAAAATACGGACAAATGATTTTTACGTCGCCCCTTGCCTTCTTGCGCTTGGGTTCTACCTCTCCATCAGGAGTATCTTCATCGACTATTTTCATGAATAATTTCCAACCTTTCGTTTTAATAGACTAGGCTTTTCCTTGGATCCGTGGAAACACATCCTTAAGAATGATGCATTCCTCAGATTCCATTATCGTGTTACGGTGAATATGAGATATTCGATATAAACAAAGAAATCGATGCTTGGCAGCATTATGTGCATAACTTGATGAAGATGCAATCAATAGTTTTAAGTCTGGTATTCTCACCTTTTTTGGGTGGAGGAGGCGCTACTTTAGCGGACATCCGCTTTTCGTAAGTATTTGTGGGATGGCTTCATTCCTTTCCATAACTCATATGGAGTCAGCACCTTTCTTTTAGGTACCTTATTTAGAAGGTAGTTACTTGAGATAAAATGGCTTCTCCTCATGTTTTATTGGTAAGACCAGAACTTAACAGCATTTGTTTCGTATTTCTTTTAGAGTCTGATTTTCATTTCAGTCCTCCATTAGATTGTGGCGAATAAGGTGATGTGGTTTCATGTATAATCCCATGTTGAGCACAAAGGTCAACAAATGGCGATTCATACTCTCCACCTCGATCACTTCTTAGCACTTTAATTTTCCTATTGAGTTGATTCTCAACTTCGTTTTATGAAGAATAATTTCTCTATCGCCTCACCCACTTACTTTTAAGTAAGTACACATATGATACTTAGATTGCTGTATCATCCACAAAGGAGTAATAAAATGTTATTACCACCTCTTGTTCTATACGAGCTTCAAATCACATATATCACTATGGATTAAATTAGAGGTTTAGTGTGTCTTCGATACTTTGAAAAAGATGACTGGTTAGTTTTGCCTCAACCTGAGTTTCACACTTGTGCTTTGCATCAATTTGAAAAGTTGGTATATGATTTAAGTTGATTAATTTATGCAAATGTATCATATTAACATGTCCTAATATATATATAGATTAAGATGACTCAAGAATAAGCGAAGAACTAGCTTTATTCATTTCGACTTAATGATAGTCGGCCATTAAGCTTCCACATGCAGCCACTCCTTATGCCTTTTAGACGCAAATTCCGCTCTTTGGTAGAACAAGTTGTCTGACAACAACGAAATCATGACTATTGAGAAAAGAACCCGGACACCAAGTTCTTCGCGATTTGGTACATATATGTTGTTAATTGACTCTCATAAGTCATCTTGAGACCACCTTGCCTTGCCCTTTGATATCCAAGTGTGAGTTCCCCATGAACACCTTTTCTCAGTCTCAATTGGTTCAAGGTAGAGAACATCATCTTATCGGAACATACATGGCGAATTGCTGTGTCAATCCACCATTCCTTGGGATTTGATCCACCAAGTTCACCTCGAGAGATCGCGGTGAGGTCGATTTGAACATCCTTGGAGATGTCGTCAATCGCGATGTTTCCTTGAGTTTGTTTCTCTTGATCTGCAATCGAAAGATTTGTGACCTTCACAAGGTTGAAGCATTTCCCGATGAACTTTGCTTCTTGAACACTCCCCCTTTGGTCAGCTTAGTGCCTTTTTCCTTTGTTGTTGCCTTTTTGAACTTGGAACCTTGACCATGTTCCGCAAAGTTAGCCTTAGCCTCATTAGGATTGTGTGCCATTTCCTCTCGAGATCCTTTATTGTCTTCTTCGATCACGAGAAATTGAATAACTAGATCTTCGATGCTCATCTCCTTTCTCTTATGTTTGAGGTAGTTTTGAAGTCTTTCCAAGCGGGAGGCGGGTTTCTCGATGTCGGCGCCATGAAGAAGTTTCACTGACATCATTCCCTCGACATGATCTCTTGATTACCCAAGTTCTTGGACTTGACTGACCACAGTCTTGGAATCTACCATTTTATAATCGAGGAATCGACCCACAACGAACTTTTGGCCCTCGACATCCTCAGTTTTATATTTTCGGTCTAGTGAATCTCATAGCTCCTTGGTTGTTTTCTTATCTGTATACACATTGTATAGAGAATCAATTAAAGCATTCATGGCGTGGTTCACACGAGAAGAAGTCGAGAATGTTTCCAAGCATCCTGACGCGATGGCTTGGATGCTCCAGCGCTCATCTTCTTTGAGCCAGACTTCTTCAGTCGAATCTACATGAATTGAGGTGGTGAAATAGAAACTGACATCTTTTGCTACTTACCTTTTGAAATTAAGTCGCGAATTTCTCTTGGTTTTCTCGAGGTGAGACGAGAGATAGGCCTGATGTTAGGCATCAGCGGTGCGTGTCGCGATCGTGCATACGATAAGTCGATGTGCATGTTGACCAGTATCATTTCTGTACAGAAAATTGAGTGATTTCTATTCCCCGAGCCAAGTCGCGAGAATAATTGGAATTAACACGTAATAAAGTATTCCCGAGGCGGTGGGGTAAAGCCGAGCCAAACAACTAAGCCTTCTTGATGAGAACTTCTCTGTTTTGCTTGTTTCCAATTCCTAGAACCCTGAAAAGATTAGCACAAACTCCACAAAGTGAAATGAGTTTTCAGCCTAAAGACTTTTCTCCATATCATATATTCCTCGCGAAAATATCACAGCAACACCATGGTTTATTGGGATGAGCCTTGGCTCTTGAACTCAAGGTCTTGGGTTCCATTCCCTTCTTTGTATTTTATTTATTTTACAAAGGACTTTCCAACAAATAAGTTGTTTTGTTTGGTGTTTTCATAATCAACGAGTGGTTCTCTCCTTGTATCCAAAAGAAACCTCGAGGCCAAATATGGTTTTTCCTTTTTTTCTTTAAATTTTTCGTGTAACCAAAAGGAAAAACCAAGGGACTAAGCTGCCACCCCAAAGCCAGAATGCAAACCAACGTTTTGGTATATATATATATATATATTTTTACTAACGTAATTCAAAAAAAATTGTCTGTTTGAGGAAGACAAAAAAAAAAAAAAATAGCAAAAATTTTTTTTTTTCGAAAAAGTTTCTTTTATTTTTTTTTCTCCTTTCCAAAATTTTTTTCCGGTGACTTCTTCTTCTCCGACCAACCAACTCTTTTTTTTTTTCGAAAAAAGTTTTTTTTTTCCAAGAACAAATGTTTTAAGTTTGTTAGATCTTATTCTGAGATTCTGAGAGAGAAAGTAAAAACATGAAAGACCGCAGGCAAACGAAACCAATTAATAAAATGCGAGGTCTTGTGGCGTCACGATCTCCTTAAAATTTTTTCCTCTTATTGTCTACTGGTGCTCGGAGAAATTACTTAGCGTCTGACTCCGAGATACAGCGGCGGACAAGCGATACCTCAACACCTGGGCCATGCTTGCTCATTGAGGCGAAACTGCGTGGGGCTATCACCCAAACACCACACTCTTTGATAAACTCCAAAGCCAAAAAAAAAAAACCTCTCTTTTAAGATAAGGAAGTCTCTCACCTTTATAGGCTAAGGTGAGACCCTTAACTGTCAGGAAACCAACGTTGGCAAGCCAAGCGTTGGACTCCACACCCTTTGGACTATCGAGGTAAATGACAATGAATGAATTTATTCCAATAATGGAATATTGGGTACAACACTAGGGTTTTGCACATTGCAATAGATCCTAAGATACAAATTGCTTAAAACCATAAATGGCAGAAACAATATTCGAGGTTAATAAGCGGCATAAATTAGCATAAAACCCTACAGGTCGATAATATAACCAGTATAATATACATAACTCTAGTTAGCACGATACAGCGACCATAATATGATATGATCGAATTTGCTTTGCCTTGTGAATTGCATCCACACAAATAAAACGCCGCAACAAAACGATGAAAAACACCACGGTGTAACAAATCGACGACAAACCAAATACCGTAATAAGACGACAACAACACGAGAATCAAGATAATACCTAAATTTTTGTAGAATAATCACTTTATTGAGCAATAAAATGAAAAAAAAATATGCAAGGGTGATTTCAAGTCAATAATTACCAAAAAATCACTCGTCCTTACTTGAAGAAAATTGACAAGAAAAAAATAAGATGAGAAAAAATAAGGGAAGTGGCAACTAACATATTAAAATATATTTAATAATTTATATTTAACAAAATTTTAATTAAATTTGATTTTTATGAAATAAATAACTTTGCTTTTCATGCGTGCTTACATTTTCCTTTGCTCACCATATCCAAGGGATTCCTCTTATATTTTAAGTAGTATTTCAATAAATGCAGAATGGAAGATAGAGAACTATACTTGCGACCTACCTAATTTATTGTAGAAATTTTTGGGTTCAATGATTGGACCATGCAAACTAGAAATACCGTTTCTTGGATAAAGGAACAAATTACTTGATCCATTTCCATATCACTTATGATATATATAATAACTTGGACATCTTATTTTCCTTTTGTTAGATAATTCTTTATTGTTGGTGTTATAAAAGTGGTGTCTTTTCAAATGCCTCAAACTTCTCCCATAGAATGGTTGAAAACAAAATTATATATACAAAATATTTTTTTTTTTTTTTTAATGTTGAGAACATTAGAATAAAGAATTTAGAATACATAAATTCTTAAAAGAAAAGATTATTTTTAAGAAAAAAAAATGAAAATATAAAAATAAATTAAACATATTAAAATTAAATATATATATTTTTGTTTTAAAAAATATCAAAGAACCGTGCGTTTTTTTAAATCATTGTGAAAATTATTTTTTAAATAAATATAAAATTGGCCAATGTGGCTTGGTTTAGTGGTTAAAGGGTTGGACGGGTGATAAGCCGAAAAGACTCAAGTAGCCTCAAGTTTTTTATTTTTAAATAATCAACCGTTAGAGTCCTATTTCTTACGGTTGTTAATGTATTAGTTATATTTTATTATTTGAATAATTTTGGGTTTTCATATGTCCATTAACTCTTAGTGTCTTAGTTAATAGGGACATAATGTAAGAGTAGTTGAATTAGTGGTTAGTGGTAGTGCCTTATTTTTAGGGATGTGATCAAGTTGTTAATTTCCTATTTATATTCATTTGAAATTAATAAAAACCATAGAAATTTCCAAGTTTATGGGTGGTTCTCACCAGATGAGAGCTTTTTTGGTTCGTTCTCACTCGATGTTTATAATTTTAATTTTTAAGCTCTGACTAGGACCTATCAACGGGACATACAAAAGGGATCAGATTCGAGTTTTTAAGAGAACAAAATGCTACAACAATATAATGCCAAGTGAATGGATTTCAATATATATATATATATATATATATATATATATATATATATATATATATATATATATATATATATATATATATATATATATATATATATATATATATATATATATATATATATATATATATATAAGCGATTTTAAGAAATTATTTGCAAGCTATTATTAAAGTTTTTTCCAAAACATTTTAAATAATCCTGATTTACCATTTTAATATTTCAAATTTATCATATTCTCAAATAAACATTTCAACCTAATTTTTTAAGTTTCTCCATAGAATATATTTACATTTAGAAAAACAAAGCCTAACCTCATTTCTCTCGACTTTTTCTCTACTTACCTTTTTCTTTAAGAGGTGGGTGATTTTTGTCATTCTTGCTTTTGAAATCGTATACTTCTCTTTCCATCATTTTCTTTCTCAATAAAGTGGTTATTCCACAAATGTTAGGTTTTTATTCGTTTTTCGTGATTTAGTCGTCACCTTAGTGTGTGTGTGATTATCATTCGCCATTATGTGTGGTTATTAAATTCGTTTTGATGAGACGAATTGGTTGTGTCGTCTCGATGGCGTTTCGTTTCGTCGTCGTGGGTGACATTTATTTGTGTGACTCGGAACCTATCATCCGCGTGATTTCTCAACTATGAGTTGTACTTTACGGGTTAGTGCTAATGACCATATACTGCATCACGGATATTCATAAAGAGCTCTGCTAGAATATGACCACGTTCTCATAGGAAATTGGCCTCTTCCTCTATCTGCGGTGACTTCATCAGTGTCTGCATCAAGCACACCATCCATAAGGAATATGGTATTCATTAGAGTTTACACTCAACCTCAATTAATGCGGAATAAAGCTCTATCTGCAGGGGATGAACTATCAATAAATCT
>JAEQBH010007405.1:0-94443 GCA_016808115.1 Tetrastigma voinierianum | reverse complement strand
GGCTTCTTAGTCTTATGGTTTCTCGGCTGACTAACGAAATCTTCTTATTCAGTAATTCCTTCACTTCACGAGCGAAATCTTTCAAAACTCTTATATAATCACGGCCTCAACTCAATTGTCTCAGAAGAGACTACATGGCAGATGGTGGTATAAGTAACATGGACACGCGTGGCTAATCATGGATCTTTTCAGTCGGAGGTAATGCCAATCTGGCGTATGCCCTTTGGTCCACTTTCTCAATCACTTCATAGGGACGATAAATCTAGGGCTCAGCACTTTCCCGAATCTCATCACCTTCTTCGGCGATATAACCACTTTTAGATCTCATATCGAATATCTTTTCTTTTCATGTCGGCATATGATTTTTGTCTCAGTGGCCACCTTCAATCTCTCCTAATCATTTCTACATTTTCTTGAGTCTCTTATAAAAGTCGGAATGATCTTTCTTTTTTACATAATTAGTCAACCTGATGGTATTTACATTTCCCATATAAAGCCTCGCAAAGCAATTGTCTTGATTGGAAGCTGACATTATACACAAATTCAACTAAAGCAATGTGTTGATCCCAACTACCCTCAAGAATTCGATCACCTGACTCCTTAACATATCTTCCAGAATCGGATGCTCTCTCAGTTGTCCACCTTAGTTTGTGGGTGGAGCATTTGTGCCGAAATTCGATCGCGTGCCCCGAGGCCTCTTCTTGATTTTCCCCAAAGAAATCTAAGTAAACTGGATCGATTAAAAATAATGGATATAGGAGTCCATATATAGAACTATTTCCTTGATATACGGCTACGCTGAAAAACATCCAAGTGGTATTGGTTCTCAACGGTAGGAAGTGAGCCTGACTTGGATGTCGATCTGATGGCCAGGTCAGCGCGGCCTCACTGCTGTCGATGGTAACTTGACACGAATCCATAGTGATTAGGTCCCCCATTTCCACTCCGACTCTAATAGGCTACAATCTGAAGGAACTGATGCTGCCTTTCTCTTTGACACACCGACCAGCATTCAATTTAGGTACATCTCTTGCTGTCTGGGACCACGAATGACATTTTTAAATCTGTTCATCTTGTGCTAAGGATGGATAGCAGATCAATAATGCCTCTTTAAGTATGGATTTCCTCAAATGTGTTCTGGTGAATTTTCGTGATCCTTATAATCGACACTCCATTTTTGCTCCACTGTGGGGCTTTCAGTTTCCGCTACCATTTCTAATCTGATTTGTATGTGCAACAATTTTCTCTTCTTTCCTTTGTGCCTCTAGCACTTGATTCCAACAAGCTGGTCTCACTTGGATTACCACTCACGATTACCATCGTATATAATAATGACTGGGCATTCAACTTCGAAGCGTTAATGTGACTTTCTACCAGCGTCGGCCATTACATTGGCACCTGGGTGATAAATGATCTATGATCATAATCACCTCAGTTTCATCCATCTCACGTTGCCTCAGGATTAAGCTCTCGCATGTGAGGCAAATACTTCAAGACTCATGATCGGTGTAGATGAAACGACTTTCTCTCCATTCGAATGTCTCCAAATTTTCAAGCAAATACAATTGCGTAATTCCGAATCATCATTAGGGTAGTTCCTTTCATGTGGCTTCAAGCGTCTTGAAGCATAGCCTGCTGCCTCTTGCATTGGGCATTCAAGTCCATTTAAACATCACTAAAATCACATATTTTCTCTAAAAGTGGTTGATAAACGAACCTGGTTGAATGCTTTAACTTATGTGAAACTTCTTTGACATTTCTGCCAATTATGCTTTGTTTTTTAAAACAATCTGATCATGAGTTTGGTCATAGAAAACCCTTAACGAATGCTTACGCCAGTATCACGCTGGTCACGAGAACTCACGCGGCTTACGTAACAAACTTTGGGTGGCTCGTTCAACGACCACTTTCTATTTTCTTTGGATGCTGGTTCTTAACGTTCTGAGAAAACACTTCATTCTTCAAAACTCACACTTTTCGATTTTATCTGAGGCATCGCAAGTCTCAACCTTTATAGTTATGTATCATGACTATCGATCTTTTAATTTCTGAGAATGTGATACATGAACCTTCAAATGAAGCTGATCCACATACGATTGGAAAACACGTGATTCATTGGATATGACGCATTTGGGGCATTTGTCGATCAACTGACATTACTGAGGAACTCATGTCCATATGTCGAAAGTCACTGGCGCGTCTGCCACGCCGACATCTTTAATTCTCAGCGGTGGTACCGGTCCTTGGTCGATCTTTGAAATTCGCACCTTTTAGTGGTCAAAGCGAATCATCAGTGCAGGTGGATTACTTATTCTTCATTAACGTGGTTAATGCGTAATCAATACATAGTAGAAGTGTGCCCTCTTAACAACAAAAGCCCAGGGACTCCCACTAGTGATGCCCGATCACAATAAACCTTTTTCTGAATGGTTCTTGCAAGCTACTGATTTCAATTCCTTTAGCTACAATTGGAGCCATTAAATGAATGCGTGGATGCGGGTGTGGCTGGCCTCAAGCGTCGATGTAAACTCAGTCTCCTGGCAGGGCGATCGTGGTAACTCTTAGGAGCCACACCTCAGAAAGTGGCTAACGTTGGGGATATGGATTTTTAGGCCTTCACCCTTATCAATCACATAGTGAAATGAGCTACGCATCTTCAGTACCATTGTTTGCGGTGTGAGATATCACATTAGATAGATGATTTGACCTCTCACCCAGATGAAAGGTTACTTCATCTTCATTCGGTGTCTTTAAGGTTACTCTTTTCATTGCAATCATTTATTGCTTGATGTCGGAATGACGATCGTCCCATTTCTCATCGACTCACGAGGATAACTTCAGTCAAATCTCCCAAATTCATGCTAAATATTTTTACGATGGGACAATCTCTATAGACTCTGTTCACAATAACTTACTATGGCGACCGGGTTCGATCGCAGATGTATGCTGGTTTCAACTGGCGAGTTTACTCGGTTGGGTATGTCGGTACATATGTATGGATATAGATCACGGATCTATCGATGCATGCATAATAGTATCAGATAGTAAAATTACACTGCTATCACATCGGAGGCGTCGGTATCTTCCCACTTGCTTTCATTGCATATGCTCTTAGGCGGGCATGGCCATCTTGCCTACCCAGAAGTTTGTGTCACCCATGGGGCACTCAGGTGATCTGTTACTCTTGTTATGTACTTTTGCAACAACAATTTGTACCCCAGTCTGTGGTCTTTGTAAATGTAGACGAGCTCTAGAGACCGATCTCTTGCTCTATGCTCTTTGGATCTAGATCAAACAAGCACTTGTAAGTCTCGACATTCTCCTTTATGATTTCTCCCACAGTGGGAGGCTGATGGGAAGCGATCTTGTCCTCTAGAAGGACCTCTGGTGTACTCATGGCTGATGGTCTTTGGTAGAGTAGTATTCCTATCTGGGGTGGCACATCTTTGTAGGCTGATTGGAACCATGTGGTGCTTGTAATTTCTTCCTTTCTTTGTTGTTCTTGTTTGGGTGATCTGGATTTTTCTTTCCCTGTCTTTTATCCTTTCTCTCTTTTTCCTCTTTCTTCTCTTTCCACATTCAATGCACATATCACAATTTGGAGAAATCCTCCTTGGCAAAATGTCTTTGTGACATAGGCTCAAGAATATGGTCATTAAAGGCCGTCTTCAAACCCTCGACACTTTTCTTCCCTCCTCCACGGTATAAGGGGCATGCACTGAAGCTAAATCGTAATTCTCTTTGATGTTAGTCACTCATACATCTTTGGCTGGTGCTGACTCTGAATCCTGTGTTGATGAGATCATCTGACCCACATAATATTTCTTGAACTCATCGAGAAGAACTCCCATGTCCTCTCTCTGATGGTGCGGTCACGGTCAAGAGAAACCCACCAGCGATAAGCCTCATCACGAAGTAATGAGGTCGCACATTCCAACTTTTCTTGATTCTTAATGCATTTGCTAAAGCCGGTAAACCAGTTTCTCTCAGAGCCCGATTTTACGCCATAGAAGGCTCGTCTCTTTCTTCCCATCAAAATCTATAGGTCGAGGTACCTTAGATTTCTCGATGGGATCGCTAGACGATTGCAAGCTGGTTTGCGACAACTGCGATGCACAGACTGGCTGTTGGAGATACCATGTTTTTATCCTACCACTTGTCTTGGTTCATTCATTGGTGGGGCATGGGATCTTGCCCACCTTCCACACTAGCAATTTGTTTAGGCGAGGTCCTGGTCATCCTCGACCACAGGGAGCCAAGATCGTCCATGCTTATCCCTAAGACCCCATTGAATCAGCGTCGAGTCATGTCATCCTTTATATGCAAATGAAATGCATATTTAAACACAAATTCAAAATCGTTTACAAACAATTTAAAAATCATTTTAGAGCTATTTAGGCTCACGATGCAATTAAGTTGTGGCCTTTCTCGACCAGGCTTGGCAGGCGGATGGGAACCGAGTGGGGATGCCACCAAAATCACTCCAATCTCACTCAAAATCATATCTTTCTGGGGCGATTTTAAAATTAGATAAGCCCATAAACATTTATATTTAGCAGAAATACATTTTAGCACAACAAAATACATTTCTGATGAAGGCGTTTCGACCCTTTTCAAAATGATTTGCAAAAATAGATGTTGAGGTTCAAATTATTTTTACCAAAATATTAATATCAAAAGAAAGCATGGAATGAATATCACATGTGAGACATACTCAATTTCATGCTTTATGACTGTGGCTCCTCATAAAATTTGCTTTGATCTATCCATCTCATAACTCGATTTTTTGGCATTGGTAAAACAATACGCTAAGCATTTTTCATGCCCAGTGGTTCTATCTGAATCCATTCCTCGGTTTAGTTTAAATTAAATCATGCGATTTAACAATTGAACTTCGATCTTTTGGATGATCAGTAAATACAATACATATACCTTTTTATATATATATAAATGTAGTTATAGTTCATTGATCATCCCATAAATACATTTCACCAATCAATATTTCACAATCTCAAATCCAATTCCAAATATGCTCACAAATTGATTCGATTACGCATGATTCGGTTCTAAAAATCAATTCGATTTGTGCGATCAGTTCGGTTATCACGTCAATTCGATTTATGCCCTTAGCAATTTCACTATGTCTTGATACTCCCCAAGGATGCTCGAGTCCATAAACACGGTCCAGCACATGATGGGGTATCATGGTTTATAACATGATGGATCGGTTGGAACTAACGGCGGTTATAAACGATCAAATAGTGAGCAACTCGCGTCGGTCCGTGAGGCTGCGATGAATGCTGCGTAATGGATTCTTGATCTGCTTGTTTTGAAGGCCACAGACAGGTATGCCAATCATCCTTAATCGAAATAAGCGGTTAACATTACGTAAGGCGTTTCAAATCTTGGCAAATATATTTAAACCATAACGTATAAGCAGTTTATTTTTTCAATAATCATACGATTTTTCATATCTGAGCTTATTTCACAATCTCTTTTCTCAAATAAATTCATCAAATTCAATATGCTTTTAGAATAAACATGCAAAAACTTAAACGAGGAATATGAGTAAGTAAACAGGCAAAAATATTGCACTTTGATTCCAATCCTTGGAATCAATCACCAGTTGGCTTTTCCTCGCGTCGGTCCACCATTTAAAACCACGATAAGACAATATTCATTAGAGTGTTGCTGATGGTTTTGTAGGATAATTTTCGGAGTTTAATATGAGTTCCAATTTAAACATTCTATATGTAGATGGATTCTTGACTCAATAGGCTTTCCATAGAGTGCAAGAACACTCGAATCGGAGTTCGGATGTAGGAGTTAGGACCTTAAAGTTGGAGGTCATACAGGTCAAATCTGAGGCCAGCCCGGCGAACCCGGCCCCGGACAGGCGCATTACCACCTGGTGAGCATCATCTTCTACTCTCATAGGAATATTAATGTATTCTTGACTCAATGGGATTTCCATAGAGTCCGAAACGCCATCGGGTTAAGCGAAGGAATGCCAACTAGGGGTTGGAGGTCATGCGTAGTCAACTTTGGCGAGGCGACTGGCGGCGGCACTTTGCATTTGACGAGCAACGTTGCGACCCTTTGTTGGACATGCTGTTGGGCGACGCATTTGGAGCGACCACTGTTTGTGACCCTTTGTTGGGCTGACCCGCTGACCCGGGGCGACCACTTGTTTAACGTCTTTGTTGGCGATCGCCATTTTGGCGACTACCGTTTGGCGTGCGCTGTTTGGCGACCCGCTGTTTAGCGACCACCGGATTGTGACCCTTTGTTTAACGACCGCTGTTTGGCGACCTCGGATTAGCGACCCGCTGTTTGTAGCGACCGCTGTTTGGCGACCAATTTTGGCGACCTTTGTTTGGCGACCCTTTGTTTGACGACCTGGTTTTGGCGACCATTGACCATTGCATTATTCAGAATGAAGACCATAACTTGGTCTCTGAAGTCCAATTAAAAATTCAAAGCCTAACATCAAGTTAATTGATGTGGCTACATTACGAAGGACTTACCATAATTCTCTTTGTTTCTGATCCAAAAACCATTTGGTATAAGTGCAATTTAGTTATTGGCTGAATGGCCAATGAAACCAGATTTAAGTGGGTGACCTCATTAAAGGACTATAGCAATTAAAAGGGTCCAAATCAAGGAAATTCAAAAGCCTAACATCAAGCTAATTGATGCTTGGCTACAATTTATAAGAAGGACGCACTACCAATTTCCACTTCATGACTTGCCGTCTGGCTCTAAGTTCGAATTTATTGCCTTCACCTGATGTGACTTCCCATGGTTTAAATTCAGCTGACTTCCCTAAGGCAGGATAACTACCCAATACTTAGGGTGAAAGACCAAGTAGGAAGACCTACCTCATGGAGTTTATCGAAATTCCCGGTTTAGGTCTCTACTTGTAGCTCGCATCCTAGGAAGGACTTCCTTCGTGCCAGGAGACACATGGTCAGATCGTCGGAGAAAATGCAGAGAAGGTGGAGCCTCTCTTTCTAACTTTCCCTTTTCTCTTTTCTTTTCTTATGGATTATAATCATTCTTTTAAGGAGAGCTTCCTCCCTCTTTCCTACATGCCACATGTCATTTCCTTGATTTTTCCTTTTACTAATTTATTTCTCTAATATCATAGACATATCAAACTTATTTACAATTGACTCTTGGGTTATTTTACAATTTCTATATTTTCTTTTTCACTTGGGTTTTCATTTGGATTCAGCAATCATCTAATCAATATTAAAAAAAATTTCCGAGAAAAATACTCAAGTTGAAACCAGTGCCGGAATATATAATAATTTTATTATAAAAATTTTAGGAATTTGCAGTTATTACAGAATCCATGGGAATCTTGGGCAAATGTAGAGCACCAGGAAATTAGCGGACCAGTCCGAGACTATGGAATGATTTAAGAGTATGAAGTCTGATGAAATCTCAGGCTCGGGGAGCACTAGGAGTTTAGTGGTATACCCATCCCTACTTAGCGGGGTAGAGAAGTAAACGACACGTTCGGGTTGTTGACGTAGATTATCTCACATATCGACAAGTAAAAGTGAGGCACTAAAGCCAATAGGGTTACTCCGGTAACTGGAGTAGCATAGTGGAAGTGAGAGCTTGTCACGATCGATTTTGTGACCCCTTTTCCACGGACACAACGGAGGCATGATGTCATATGGGTTTATAGTGAATTAAATTTGGCGAGTCGACCACACTTTCTAGCGGTCTGGATGACCTTCTACTAGGAATTATATTTGGTTGTATATTTGTGAGATTATAGGTTACATGGAACAATCGGTCTATTATCGGACGGGATCAGTTGGCACACTTTTAGAAGAGTTCTGAGAGTACTGAGGGGCAGCGGTGGATGATGAGCACCGTTTTTTTTATCCACATATCGATAGTTAGTCGGAGAAGGCCATACAGGTTTTAGAGGACATGCTGCGAGCATGCGTCCTGGATCTTAAGGGTAGTTGGGAGGAACACTTACCCTTAGTGGAGTTCGCCTACAACAAGCTGTGGGCCAGAAAATTCCAATTTTCTGTTTGAAGAGGAGGTAAAAATCGTAATTTCGGTAAAATTAAGAGAATTTATTCTATAGATCTTGGATGATGAAGCAGTTCACCGTTTAGGATAAATCTCGCAGAAATCTAGTATACGTTGAATTTCATGAGATTAAGGTGGAGATTTGTTCAGGTCATTGATCATGGATGCATTCAGAAAACGGAAATGTGAGGTGAAAAAAGTCACATATAACATATACTCATGTGACACATGTTGCATGAGTAGAGAGGTGATCAAAATAGACGGTCGTGATAGTGCCAAATGTCAAAAATCCAAGCTTGGGGACATATATGACATTTTTGGAATTGTTTAAATGATAATGAGACAAAATAATGCATAGTTGTTGTCTTCTTCAAATAGGAAAGCCAAAAGAAAACGTGGGGCAGAACTTACAGTGGCCGAAAATGGTGATTTTAGAGTGAGAGAGAGAGACTTCTCTCTAGGTTTCTGGGCGATCGGTTAGCCAGATTTTGGGGCAGAAGCAAAGGCTGTTCCTCACAACATGGCGAGGCCCTCTGGCATTGGGCTCAGGTTTAAGGAGTTTCGACAAACTCCGTGAGGTAGGGGATTTATCCTACTTGGTTTTATTTTCGATTTAAGTGCTTTGGTTGATGATTCAGGTGAATTGAAGCCTTAAATGGCCGCTGATCGGTCGAAACTTGGGCAAGATTATTGAAAAATTTTGGGGTACATTGGACGGGTATGTAGTATAGGGGCTGTTTGGGTGCTGATGGTATAAATTATCTTTATAAATCATGTTTGATGTGTATGAACTGGAATGGCTAGGAATTTGGGTTCTGAGGCAGATGTAGGAGTAGTGAGTGGTGAGCAGTAACACAGGATTCTTGCTCACGTGGATGTGTTCCCATGAAATATAAATTTGTGAGAAAAATATGTTTTGGTTGAGTAATTCCGATCGAATTGCTCGTGGTTGATAACCCATTGAGCTAATTTTGGTGTGATAGGTGAAATTGCATAACATGTTTGTGTGATTAAATTGCATGTAAATAACATATCATATTATATATATTTGCATGTGTTATACTCAGTGTTAGATTTAGCATCATAAATTTCCATATGCATTGAGGTACCCAGAACAATAAGGGTAGTCGCAGAATTGGTTTATTGAGAGAATTGTTTTGGAGGGGTTGACTAATAATAATAATTATCGGGTGTGTCCATTACAATATCGGATGATCATATAAAATATAAATCGTGGTCGACCCGATTTGATATACATGGAGGGGGTCCACTAAATAGATAATCGAATTCGGTCCACTACCGCGGAGGGTTTGTCCACAATTAAAAACAAATACCTTTGTTTTGAAAATAATGTTTCTCATACATGGCTTAGGCAAGTGTGAGGGAGTTAGTGAGGACTCGGGACATGGGTTGGTCATTTAGACATTCAAGTAGGATCACGTATTTACTTGAATGTGTGTTTACATAGGATTATGACATATACACTTAGGTGGGGAGTAACCCATTTAGAGTGATTCTACTACGAGCATTCAAGCTCATAATGGGGGTATATTGGCTAGGTGGGGACGAAGAGGCGACATCTAGGCGAAATCAAGAAGAAAGCCCAGGGTTGTGGTTTTGGTTTTAGTTGGATACATGTATTAGAATGTTTTAAACTTTTAATATATATTTGTATAAAAATTATTAACTCTTGGAAACTTTGGTATATAGTTAGTGTATTTTGATGAGCATTGGTATATAGGCTGAAATTAAGCGATTTGTGTACTCATATTGGATTATATTGGATTGTTTGAGATATGTTTGTATTTTGGTAGATCTCAGTATAAAGGGACTGGAGTTTTTCGTGAATAGTGTCGGGTTGCAGAGCGTTTCCAAGTCTTCATGGGTTGGAGGGACTAAATTAAATGGACCCAGGTTTTAGGCGTCTGACGAGGTTATTAGGCGAGTGTTGTAACACCACAAATTATCTTACTTGGCGGTTTTTGCTCTTTCTGTTTACAAGATATATAATAAAAAGTAAATGTATATTTTCAGGAATAAAATAATATTAAAATAAAATAAGCAAAAAATCTGAATTGTTAAAGTCAAAAATTTAAATTGGTAATTTACCAATCCAGGACTCAAATGTCATATGATAAGAAGATTATAGGCTAGAAGTGAAATCTGAAGAAATTGAATTTACCAAATAATAGCAAAATAAAAGGACCCCGAAAAGCAAAAACCTAAAAATTAATACAAACTTGTATAAGGCCAAACCTTAGCCTTATTAATGAAAGCAAAATATCTCACTGGCCTTTGGGATATAGGAAAATGATGGGAAAGGAGAAGGAGAAGAAGAAGAATAAAGAAAGAGAGAAAGAAGGAGAAAAAGGAGCAGAAAAAGAAAAGCAAAGGTATGGAATGCTTAGAACTTTTGTAAGGAATTTTGGTATGAATTTGTGTATGGATATGTATAGGGATACTTGTTTGGAGGTTTGGAATTACTCTTTTTGTGTAGAATCCTTGTTTGGAATGGTTATGGTCCTCAATGGAGGAAAAATTTGTATAGAGAAATAATTAGGTTTTAGGAGATCTTTTGTCAGTTTATTTTAAACCCATGTTTTTTTTTTTCTTTTTGTAGACAAGTAAAGATTGGTGATTCAAATTCTTAGTAAGCTAGACTTCTAAGAGAACAAATCTTCTTAAAACAGGTATATGCAGGTTTGGACCCCAAATATGCCAGAAAAGCCATTAAGTGAGGCTCTATTTCGGGTCAATTCACGATATAGTTTTTGGGTTTGAGCAGGTTTTGGTATTTAGGTCATAAGTTGAGTTTTCCAACTATTAAATTGAGTAATTCTGAGTAAATTAGACTTCACCAAAACAAATCTCACAAAAATAAGTGTATGAATTTTAAACACATTGGTTTGAAAAGATTAAGTCAAAGTAAGGGAACAATTAGGTCACGAAATGTCTCAAAACTGAATTACGAGGCGGAGTAATTAGGTTGTTTAAATCATGCTTGAGTTATACTGGTCAAATGAGGTGATTCAAATATATGTACAAACTAGACATACAGGAGAATATTTTATGAAGGAAATTATGAGATTAGAGTCTATGTCTCCCATGTGATCTGGAAAATTTTTCAAATCTGGACTTTATAATTCTAGATTCTGTTCTGAGAAGGCATCCGCAGGCAATTCGGAATGTTTAGATCCTTATCTCCCAAATTAAAGGGTCAAATGACATGGCGTGTTTTGGGACCATGGAACAAGACATTAAGATTGTATTGGGTTAGAAGATCAATTTCTCTTCTGATCCAGTTTTATAGGGTCAAATTATAGTTGAAAATGGACTTGGGAGCCTTGACTGTTGAGCATAATTGGTTATAGGCGAAAATTGCTTATCAAAGGTTATATAAATGTATTGTTATATGAAAAAATGCATTATAGTAATATGATCATATTAACATGTATTATGAAAGCTAAAAGAAAGAGATACACGTATAATTTTATTTATACTGAAAAAGTAGGTTAGATGTTTTATAAGAGATTATTGATAAGAATATCTCTTAGTATACATGATATCGATGGTTTATTCATGTATATGAGATTTTTCGATGCACGAAAGATTGT
Source organism: Tetrastigma voinierianum (assembly GCA_016808115.1). Taxonomy (NCBI): domain Eukaryota; kingdom Viridiplantae; phylum Streptophyta; class Magnoliopsida; order Vitales; family Vitaceae; genus Tetrastigma; species Tetrastigma voinierianum. The sequence continues at coordinate 82,771 of JAEQBH010007405.1, read as the reverse complement.
TAAAAAAAACATAATAAAAGCCCATTGCACCTTGCTAGTGGAATGAGATTTGGATAGATAGGCATGCCTATAAAGGATGCAATTCTTTGCGGCATTGGATATCAGACACATGTTGATGATGACATATATCAGTTTGGATCATTATAGTGGCCCCGTTTAAGTCATAGAGATAGAAATCACTTGTCTCGTCGGAACATTATTACTGCTCAATTGCATCTGAGTTCTTTCAGTATCTACTTCTAAAGAATTATTTGCAAGCGTGAAACATAAAATAATGACAAGAATATGTAAATGGCATGACATGATGGCGCGGCATTGCTATATGATGATCTGTAATAAGTGAATAAGTAAAAAAGAACAAAAAAATAAATGAAAGATGATATGGAATTAAAACTGTGATAAAATGAATAAGTATGATATATGTAGAAGCATATCTATAAATGATATGTTTTAAACATGAATAAGCATGTGTATAATAGCAAATGAAGATATTTAGGAGTTATATCTGATTATACAGGGAGTAATGATGACTTTTGGATTGAAGTTAGTCTGTTTTGAGCACACATTAGCAAACTGCCAAGCTTAGCTTGGGGTGTTTCATTCATGTAGGTAGGAAGCTGAGGCTGGCTTGGGACAGTCGCATGACATGAAAGGTGAGCATTTACTAGGTGCTCACCCGAAAACCTCTGAGTATATTTTGTTTATGTAATTTGTTTTGTAAACAATGTAAATATTAAATGTTGAACACTTCCACCTGTGGGCTTTGTATATTTTGTAATCCGTTGCTGCATAATATATTTTAAGTTAAATGTTTGGCATTATATGAATGAATAAGTTTAAGTTTATATAGTAAAACGGGAAAATAAATAAATAAATAAAAAGCCGACACCTGGCTTGACATGGAATGTAGATTTAGGCGTCACAATTTGATGGCCAATAAACCAAAGTTTAGTGTCTGAAGAAGCCTAGTTTGGCGATTCTAGATAGATATAAGATTCAAAGTTAAACATGTGTTTAGTAATGTGTTGGCCCGATGTGGATGTCCTTGTGTTTTGTATAGATGGATCGTCCTCGAATCCGGTGAAGCGGTGAGAGTGTTAACCAGGAATTGAGGTTGCAGCTTAAGATCTTCTGAATGCGGAGCGAGAGTCCCATGCCCAGTAGGAGCCAAATGAAGCCTTCTTGAGGATGTCTGTGGCTCAGTGTGGAAAGATTGACAGCTCCAAGCCCACATAGATGTGTAAGAAAAACATGGGCGAAAGAGATTCCGCATGGGTCGAGCATGGAAGAGTCGGAGTAAAGCTGGTCTGGTTGGAAAAGGCTACTTGAAGAATAGTGGAGGAGGTATGAGATGCCCTCTCGATCAAAGTGACGGCTTTCTCTATTGCAAAGCGATGCTTATATGATTGGTGGAAGCTAGTGTGAGGGGGGCTTCAAATCCCAAGCCATGGGTGTAGCGCCTTCTCGGATCAGGCCCGGGTGACGGATCTCAAGACACGATCCAAGGTGCTCTGTTACTAATTACTATAAACTTAGAACTTTAAGCTTTTCATTTATTATATGGCTGGTTAACAGGCTCAATGGGCTCATACAGAGTCAAAAATACCAGAAACGGAGTTCGGATATTGATATGGTATGTCCCAAGTTGGAGGTCACATAATTGTGATCCTAAGCCCAGGCCATTACATGTCAGGCGGCGACTGTCTAGATTTCCAGCAGGGTTATTTTCACCTACTGTCCTCCACAGACATATATGGTTGGAATCTTGGCTCAATGGACTTTCCATAGAGTCCGAGAACAGGAAGCGGGTTCGGACCAGATAAGTTATGACCGTCAGGGGTGGAGTAACAATGGAAAAACTGACGTTGTGTCCCATAGAGTGCGCCACGCCCTTAGCGTGCTGCTCCACTTTGGATGAATTTATGAGCCTAAAGGGTTCGAAATTTGTGTGAAACCCCAAGAAAATCCAATTTTTTGAAAAAGGGTAAAATGGTAATTTCGGTCAAAACCCGAAATTTTTCTAGATCTTGGATATAAAGCCAGTTTCAGTTTGAGATCGTCTCATTGAAATCTGCATTTGCTCGTATCGAATTTACGAGATTAAAGGCGATGGAAGAATCAGTTTAAAGGCTTGCATTAAAGGAGTGCGAGACAACGGCACTTTATGAGTGAAAAACCCAAGAGGTGTCTGTGTCAGTGAATAGATTGGCTTGTGGGAATTTCAGTGGGGTCCATGAGTGACAAATGGCACCTTAATAGGTGGATTGATAAGTTGAATGGATAAGTGGATAAAGGGTGCAATCACCAAGGTGATGGAAGTGTGTGAAATTGTGTTTTTCTCTTGACCTCGATCTAGACCAAAGCGGTTTGAGGGAAAAGCCCAAGATAGGAAAAGAGAGAGAAAAAGGGGATTTTGGGAAAATTTCTATATGTCTACCAGATTCCCGTGATCAGTCCGTGAAGACTCGCGAATTAGAGCAAAGTTGCTCCACAGTGAGAAATTTTATACGTGGAGTCTTAGGTTTTGGGGGACTTTCGGCATACTCTTTGGAAGGTAGGGGTTTTCTCCTGCTTGTTTTCTCTTTGGCTAAGGGCCATTTGGATGATGGATGGGGATTCGTTAAGGCTGGATGGTAGTGTTCTCGATCGAATCGTGTTTCTGGTTCAGAGAATTTGGACCTAGTGAAAAATCACTAGAGTGGTTTTTTGGACAGTCCACGGAATTTGTTTGTGTGTAGTTTATCAGTGTTTATTAATTTATTTGCAGAGTGAATAACATGCTGATTGTGATTTTGTGGTCCAAGATGAATTCTTGGATTGTATATTATTTCATGTGAGCTAATTTTATGTCATTGGAAATGAATGAATAACATGTAGTTTGTTAATATGCCTCTTAGTATAATAACATGGTTTATCATAGGTGTATGTGAATTGAATGTTTGGTGTGTGCATGTGACACTTAGGTGGGGAGTAACCCATGTAGGAAAATTCCCTTTGTGGAAGTTTCCTTGCTGTCGAACATATTTATTTAAGGTACTAAAGGTGCACCCGAGGATGGGACGTAATTGAGACCGTAAAGGCTAAGAAATGGCTGAGCTGGCCTCATTATGTATATTTGTAAGAATATGGGCAAAAGACTCAGTTTTGGATAATTTGTAATCAAAACAAATTGTAATTAAACTCTCTTTGTATAAAATATGCATTTTTGTTGTATGGACACGTGGGCCCTATTGGGTCGTTTTACACATGTATGGGTCTAAATGGCGTGAGACATAGATTTCTTGGGTTGGCTGAGTGAGTGTGAGACACCGGTTTGTTCCACAGTTTGGATATACTATTGAAAGAAGATGTTCTCCCACTTAATTGGATTTCTTCGAAATTTGAATCGCTCCGGTCGGATGAGTATTGACAGAGTTATGGTCAAAACAAAAACATAGGTTTGGAAAATTTTGACAACACTTCTCATAAAAACCCCGATATTCCACTTAATACAAATATTTCTCGTTGAGATTACATTCCAACCAACTGAAGTCAAACACAGCTTCATATACCGTAGGGTTCTTTAGATCCAAATTCATCAAAAATGGGTTTATGGTTTGATTTTTTCCATATAAATCATGAAATCCCTATACAAGTATCCAAAATAATCCATAAAAACTACATAAAAATCCATACCTTTTATATATATTAACATTTAACTCTTCTTCTTCTCTTCTTTTCTCTTTTCCTCTTTTTTTTTTTTTTTTTTTTGCTCTTTCTGTTTTGGTCTCTCTAACAGAATAAATAATCTATCTATTTTCTCTTTTCTATTTTCTTTACACATTCAGATACCTCTCTCACTAATTTATTTCTGTTTTCTTATTCTCATGCATATCATCTTCCTGTGTATTTCTTCTCACATTGAATATCTTTCCTCTCTGTATCTTTTGTACAAATTAGGGTTTCGAAATTTTCTCACTTAGCAAATTAATAATTCTGAAAAATTCAGAATTGTACCTGCAAATACCACAAACATGTTATAAAAGCATTTGTAGCCTTTGAGATTCTAACTCTCCTCATAAATAAATTCATCATTGAAATTTGCGTGAAGAGTTTGCGGATCTTTGTGACTTTCGTAGTTGTACGAACAAGTAGCCCTTGTGGGTGTTCTGGAGCACTTTCACTAATGGTACTTGTTTGTTCACTTCATTTGTTTCATCTTTTGAGCCAAAATTGCCTTTGGGCTCCCTCGGCTATATGACAAATCCTCCTGTACTTGTATCTGCTCCCACGGGTAGTATGCGACTCATGAAGAGCAGTGTTTTTTGAAGCATGGGCCACATGGAACATCATCTGTTGCCTGATCTCATCCACATCTCTTTCGGCTAGTCGATCCATAGAATAGTCGATCACATTTGGTATAAAATGAGTCGACTTTGTGAGCCTATCAACAATCACTGACGAGTCATGTTTTGTTGCGCGGGGAAAAACCAGACACAAATCCATGGAAATGTTATCGGCTTGAATTTGAGAATTAGAGGTTCGACGGACACATTGGAACTTGGTGTTCGACTTTGACTTAGCGACCGTCCAGACATTTAGACACATACTCTGTCACGTCTCTTTTCATTCCTTTCCACCAATAATGCTATTTTAAATCCTTATACATTTTATTACCTCCAGGATGCATGGTATATACCGTATTATGAGCTTTAAATAGTAACTTTTTCTTTAGCTCTTTATCATCTGGCACACATAATCCATTCTGGAAATACATACTTCCCGCTTCTTTCACTGAAAACTCGGTCTCGTCACCATCTCTAACCATCTATAACTTTTACGTAGCTCTTCATCATTCTTCTGAGCATCTATAATCATTTGCTTTAAAACAGACTGAACTTTTAATTGAGCTAATATAGCTCCATCAGATACTACTCTCCATTCACTATGCTGTATTAACAAAGTTGCCATTGCCTTTCTACTTAAGGCATTTGCTACCACATTAGCTTTTCTAGGGTAATAATCTATTATGCAGTCATAATCTTTGAACAACTCTAATCACCTCCGTTGTCTCAAATAAATCTCTTTATCGTTAACAAATATTTGAGACTCTTGTCATACGTATAAATTCTACACTTTTCCCAATATAAGTAAGCGTAGCCATATTTTAAGCAAACCTTCTGCGACCCGACTCTAAGTCATGAGTGAGATAATTTTGTTCATATGTCTTCAACTACTTGGATGCATAAGCCACTACTTTCCCATCTTGCATTAACCACATGCCCATTACAGTGCGGAAGCATCAACATCACAATTATACTCTTTGCAGGGTAAGGTGGGTTAATGCGGCGCTTGGCGACGTGCTCAGCAGTTCAAAGCGACCGACATTTATCGACCACTCAAACTTCTCCTTTCTTGAGTAATTTGGTAGGCGGAGCTATGTGAGAAAATCCTTTTACAAATCTTCTATAATATCAGCTAAACCCGAACTTCTCGCCGGTCCACACTTTGGGCGGTTTCAATTCCACAGCGGCCTCGATCTTTGTAGAATTCGACTCTTATACCCTCGCCAGACATAATATGGCCTAGGAATGAAACTTCCTTTAGCCAAAAGTCACATGTCCTGAGTTTAGCATATAACCTATTTTCTCTTAAAGTCTTTAAGACTATTCTCAGATGCTTTTCATGTTCTTGTGCATCCTTAGAATACCTTTGGGATGTCATCGATAAAAACTCTGATTGATCCACATAGGGTGCGAATACCTATTCATTAAATCCATAAATACTGCTGGGTTGCATTAATTCGACCCAAATGGCATTACCAAAACTCACCAATGGCCATGCTCGGGTTCTAAATGTCCTCTTGACCACATCTACTTCAGCACAATCTCGGCGATAATATCTTGATCGGATTATATCTTTGAAAATTTTCATCGCTGGCGATAAAAAGATCTTGATTCGGCAATGGGTGCTTGTTTTCCACTTTATTTACCTTGTTGATTTGTCTAGATAATCAATGCACATCGAGTAAGTCATCTTTCTTTTCCACAGATAAGCAGGTGCACGAGGACACCTTTGGTCGGATCCCTCCTTTATCGAAGCTCTTGCAATTGACTCTTTAACTCTTTTGGTTAAGATTTGGAACCATCTTGTCTGATACTAGACATAGAGTTTGTTCTGACACAATTTCTATGGATAAGTCCGTTTCCCTCTAGATGTGGAATGCACAGTAACTCTTAGAATACATAAAAATTCTTTTACTACTAGAATCTTTTCTACATCCACTTGACCTCTCTTGAAGTCAAGTATCACAGCCAAGAATGTCTCACATCCTTTCCTCATAAATCTCTTAGCTTGCATGGCTGAGATCACATTGGACATTACACTGGATCTAATGCCTTGCGTATCACCTCGAGGCCCCGGGTGAGGCATCTCAACACTCTTGTCTTTTGACCCTGATCACTTGATAACAGGTGCTGAAACAACGATCATTCACGATCAGTCAGTTCACCAGACCTGGTAAAAATCAAATCGGCGAGAAACTCTCTTGCTTGTATAACAATGGTGTTTGGCATACATTATTCATGCTAATGTTATTGCCTAATGAATTTGGTCACATGCATGTCATATCTTCACTTGTTCCCACTTTCTTGGTATCTTATCGAACACATACTTTCGATGCATACGTGCTGAATAGAGTGGATCCGGGGATCGATGATGCATGCGTTTCAATATCAAAAGAAAATATACATTTGCAGAATCTCGGGAGCGTGCGATCCTGACCCAATACTTAGCATATGCTCGTGTTGAATGCTGCTGATCTATGAGCGATCTCTTATCTCGTATTTGTGCACTCCCTCGTCCTCATCGGCTCTGGCCCCCTCAGCCTCTACCTATCTCGGGTCAGCGGTGTGCGCTTGAACCTCTCTTGTTACTGCGAGGATTCTATTGTCTCTTGACTCTTTGGGGGCAATTTGCCTTGAAATGTTCAATGCTTCCACATACGAAGCACCCTCTTGTCAACAATCTACTCCCAGGCCATTTGCAGCGATTTGAGAAATCTAGGATTTCTCTGTCGATTGAACCTACACGTACTGGGTGCACATTGGACACACCTCCTCCATGTGAGACCTGTTAGTTAGAAATTTGGAGACTCTCTGATCTTTCTCGGGAGAATGGCTCCTCACAGAAAACTTCTTGCTTTTTAGATCTTCTTTCTTTGCTCATTTCTAGTCTCTACTTTCATTTAACTTGGACGGCGATAGAAATCTACTTGTTGGAGAAATCATGAGTGCGAAATATCTGCAGTGGAATCATCACGGTCCATCCTCAAATTACCACCACACCTGCAAAAACCCGCCGATGAGGACTGATTCCGATGCATGCTGGCGAGATGATGGTCTTTCTCGTATTCAGCCATAGATAAGTTCCTTTGTGAGTCGAGGCTGTTCCACTTGGAAATCCACATCTACATCTCGGTGCCATTTACACAGACTCTTAGACAAAGAACTCCCAAAGTCATGCATTTGGAATCCTTAGACTTCTCAGCTAATTACGATCCTTATGCCTCGCTCTGCAATGGTGAAATTTGCACATGATACTCTGAATGGAGGAGGGGGCATCTAACTATCATTCTTTGTAACCTTTCTAACCCGAGTGACTTTCTGGACTCTTCCATTTTTGTCACATGAAATTCCTTAGCCCCATGTCTTCTTACCATGTCTATCGGGGCTTTTGAAGTTGTTAATCTTTCTAATACCCGAGTCATATCACAGAGATATCTCAGTGTAGCTTCATTGGCTCGAGCAGACACCGGCTCTCACTTGTGCCTCTTAGAAGGATGAGCGGATAATCATGATCTCCCAAGGTTCCTTTTTAATTTGCTTCTTGAGTTAGATTAGAGGGCGATCCATCTATACAAAACCTGAGGACATCCATCAGACTGACATTTACTAAACACATGCTTTTCTACCTCTTCTATCCGAGTAACCTAAACCCTAGGCTCGATATTGGGTGTTTTCGTCAGAGTTTAGAGGCATATGTATCCCTAATATGTTCGGAGACCAAGTAGACGAGTTCTACGAATCTGAAGCAAAGGAACTTATCAGTGGCGGAATATGAGAAAGAATTCAGCCATCTTATGTTTTACACCTGAATATGTCCTCTGGAGACTTATTTGGTGTAGTGATTGAGGTGGACTCAAATGAGTCATAAAGATATATGGTGCTGTGATGGTACTCCAACCAGTAGAACTATCAGAGCAGTTCCAGCGGCCAATGAAGTGGAAAAAATGAGGCAAAATGAGAAGATTTCGGAAGATGAAGCTTTCTAGAGGAGCTATTCCTCCTCGGGGCCAAACGGAGAGTCCCCAGTGAGTCGAGTACATAGTTGCCACTGAGGAAGAAACGAGAATACAATAGTACCTGATATCGGTAGGGGTGCTTGGTGGGACCGGGAGAAACTCCCGGAGTGCCCTCATTACCGCCGGCTGACATTTGGGAGTTTATGGATTGGTGGCGGGAGGGATTAGCGGATGTGGGCTCTTGAACATTTTATGGCAGGCCAAAATAGTTAAGGTTAGCAAGAATCCTCCAGTAGTGACACCATTAAAATAGAGCGGGGATGGCGAGCGATATAGAGCGGGCAATGAGCGATGGAATCGTCCCATGCCTTTCGGTCTTGACACGAGCATATGCTATGGCTTCGTCGAGACGAATACACGAGAATTAATTGCTTGTATAATTTCTATTTTCTTATTAAGTATGCATTAATAGATACTGGATACACTCATGCATATGTAGCCATTTAAAACATGTATTCGATAGATGGCGGCCAGGTGGAGGCGGTTATCATATGATATCACGGCGGTCGCTTTTGGTGACGTCATCAATGTCGATAGAGTGTATAAGAATTTCTGTATTATTGATATGTTGAATTTTAATTGATTTGATTATACCATTTCGTGAATTTTAATTCCCAGTTTTAGGAGGCAGTTAGTTGTGCTCTAGAGAGCATAATTGATTGTGATAAAAATGATAATTCTTAGATATTTCTTATCGATCACGAAGTGATTCTTAACACCCTAAGTATACCTTGTGATGTTATATTATGTTATAATAAAAGTAAAAGTATATTTTGAATAAAACTGGCAAGGCTTCGAATTAATACAAAAACGAGTTAAATTAAGATTGTAGGCCAAAGTAGGATTTTTGATAAGTTGGTAAAGAGATAAAGAAATTGAGGAGGACAAGGTAAATAAAAAGAAAATTTGTCGGAAATGGATGGTAGAGCTGCCTCTCATTTTGGTCTAGGAAGAAGAGAGCAATCGGATAAGAAAGAAGAAGAAAGCGAGGAAGAAGGAAGAAGGAAGGATTGAGAAGCCCAGGTATGGAAAAGTATGGATTTTGCTCAATGTGGATACTATGGTTTGTATGGAACTACGTGAAAAAATCAAACCATAAACCTTTTTATTTTATGAATTTGATTCTGAAACAACTGACTTGATCATTGGTAGTGTTTGGCGGAGTTTTAGACTAGATTTGGAGTTAGTTTGGTTTGGTTTGTGGTTGATTTGGGTTGCCTTGGAATGATGCTGGATTAAATTTTTTGGGTACAGGAAACTCTCCTAACCCATTAGTGCGCCAGGTGGGTTCTCTATGGTTTGTCTTGTATAAGGGTCATTCGAATGGCATGGGTTGTGTAGAGAGCGGTGAGTAAGCCGTCCCAGGCCCCATCCAAAAGATTTTGGGACGATTGTCTTTGGAAATTGGAACTATTTTCGAATGATCCCAGGGGTAGATCGGACTAAATAATTGTCCTTGTGTGCCATTTATCTTCTTGGCTAAAATGGAATAACGTTATTGAGTGGTGTCTTACTGCTATGAGGAATGTTTATTAATTTTGAATATGGGAAATTCTTTATATTTTGATCATATGCATTGGCGTACTTTAGGACCTTGGTTTGGGAGGAAATAAAGGGAATATGGCAGTATCGGCAGAATTGTAGTGCAGCCACATCAATGAAATTGATTTTAGGCTTTTTAATTTCCCAATCAGGACCTCGATGGCCAGAGTGATGTTTACCATGAGCAGTCTAAGTGAAAGGCGTGTTTGAAATATCTCAGTTTGGATGAATCAGTGGTCAGTCCAGCTAGATGCAATCGTGGGTCCAATCGGCTGGAGTCGATCCGGATGGGTCGATCATTAGGTCGACGGTTGAGTCCCTTCCAGTTGGGTCCAATTTTGAGGCTGGGTTCCCGCTGAGGCCTTGGCTTGGACAGACCTTAGCTGCCCTAGCCAGAACTGTTTGGGATGTTCTTGAACTCTATGGAAAGCCCTTTGAGTCTAGAATCCATCCATGTATAGCTTGATGAAATTGGAATGATAATAATAAATATAATCACTATAGTAACCATAGTTATTCATGCATATAATGAAATGAAAAATGCAAAGATCTGAATAAATGATTGCTTAAATATAAACGCAGTTATCGGATGACAATAATTATTCGAGAATATGAGATATGTCTTGAACATAAACTCCATATAAGGTTATGCAGCAGAACTTGGTAGAGGATAGATGGGCATGCTGTGGGAAAAACAGATCTCTGAGGCATACTAATCGGTGGCCAGTTTAGGTCATTCAGGCGCCTTCGGGCCCTTATAGATGGTCATTGTCTTGTCTGATGATAACCATATGACCCTTATAGATGGTCAGCGTCTCTGTCTGAGTGACAACCGCCTTCAGGCACATATAGACCACTATTTAAATACGGTGAGTATAAGCGTCTTGGACCCTTATAGTTTCATTTATCCACTTCTAAGATTTATACGGGCATGAAATATAAACCAAAATAGCTTAGAATAAGCATAATACCCAGCATATATGTGATGACAAAGTATGTTAATGACAAGAACATGAAACAACGTATAAAATGATAAAAGTGAACTTATAATTATGATAAATATAAATATGAAATATGTATAAGCATGTTTCTGATGATATCATAAAATTCAGATGTGTATGCATGTGTATACCCTTATTAGAGGTCAATTCATATGTATTAATTACCATAAGCTATAAGCTTGCCGGTGTTTCATACGTGTAGGTATGGGAGAAGCGAGAAGCTTGAGAAATCTGGACACTCCATCTGACATTGTTGACACACTGCAGGTGCCCTGAAAGATTACTTTTAGTCTATTTTTGTATATGTTTCTTTGTAAACAATGTAAATATTATGCAAATCTTCGAACACTTCCATATCTCGAGCTTGTATATATTTTGTAATCAGGCTGCTTTACATAGCTAATTTCAAGTTCTAAATATTTAACGACAGATGAGCAAGCTTAAGGTTATAAGTTTAAAAAAATGACCCCCTCACTTGAACTGGTGTGCGGAGTTGGGGGTCACCGGTGATAGTATGGTGTTAGGTTTGGCCCGTGCCCCAATGTGATTTAAACTATACAAGCGACATTCTTTGAGAAAAAGGATTTGAGGCCTTTTTGGCTTTGGTGTAACTCAAGGGTGAAACCGTTAGATCTTATATTATGGTTGTGAAGATTTTTGGATGTGTTCCGAAGAGTTACCTAATATTCACTACCTTAAGAGAAGTGGATTTATCTGACAGGATTTTCTTGGAACAACTCCTACTTCTAGGGCACCATATAGGATGAAATATTGAGTTGAAAAGGAAATTTAAAGTTGTACAGAGCTTGGATAAGGGTTTGTCCAGGCCTAGTGTTTAACTATGGGGTGCCACTTTGTTTTGTTAAGTGAAAAGAAAGATGGCACCATCTGAGGATGTACATTAGTTATCGTGATCAATGGGTGTGGTGAAAACAATACCTTCTTTGAAATTGAACCTCATGATCGGTTAAAAGCAGTGTCTTCTCGAGAATGAACTGCGATCGGTACCTCTCGACACAAAGTGAAAGATGTCAATGAGGCAACATTGGAACTCGATGCGGCGATATGGGTTCTTGACCATCATTTTAAATTTGATATTCAATACGCAGTAGCATTCATGGATTTACGTGAACCAGGTGTTTGGACCCCCATTTGGATCAGATTTGTCGAGGTCTTTATTGATGATATATTGGTGTATTCGAGGAGATGGCGGGGCATGAGCAATATTTGAAAATAGTTCTCTGATTTAGAAAAGTTATGCTAAGCTTAGAAAATGTGATTTTCGGTCCTAGGCTATATTGTGTTTTCTAAGAATTTATAAGAGTTGACCACCTTGCTAAGATTGAAGTTGGTGAATTGGGCTTAGCTGCACGAAGTGTTACCCGAAGTGAGAAGTTTCTTGGGCCTTGCGGGATATTACGAGCGATTTATAGGATTCTGTCGCAACCTTCTCAGCTGCGGTATTCAGAGAAATAATCAAAGATTTGGTATTGATAATCTCCAGGAATAGTTTGAGCAGTTGAAAGAAAAGCTGGTTGAAGCACCAGCGCCAGCGCCTTTACGGGGAGAAAGAGTACACCGCCTCGTGTCCTTAGGCATTGGTTTGGGATGTGTGTTAATGCGAATGGAAGTAGTAAACATGTGACGATTTAAACCCACGTAAGACAAAATCATCCCTCATGACTAGAGTTGCTGCGGTAGTGTTTGCTTTGAAAATGTAGCGACACTATTTGGGGAAAGATGGCAGAATTTACACATAGATCATGAGAGTCTCAGTATTTGTTAATGTAGAGGAGCTTAATTTGAGTGTGGAGGTGGTTGGGTTGTTGAGATTGCTATTTGTATAATAGATTACCACCTCAGAAAAGCTAATGTGTTGCGGATACACATGAAGTGAAAATGATGGCAACTTTTATTATCTGACGTAGTGAATGGAGAATAATGCTTGATGGAGCTATATTAGCTCGATTAAAGCATGACTGTTTTAAAGCAAATGATTATAGATGCTCGGAAAAATGATGAAAGATGCATAAAGGTGTGTTGATAAGATTTTCAATAAAAGAAGGTACAGAGTTTGTATTTCCAAAATAGATTATGTGTGCGGATGATAAAAGCGAAAGAAAAAGTTGTTATTTGAAGCTCATAATCTGGTGTTTACCACATCTTGGAGGTAACAAGATATGCGGGATTTGAAACAACATTATTGGTGGAAAGGAATGAAAAGAGATATGACAGAATACGTGTCTAAATGTTTGACGTGTCAACAAGTCAAAGCTAAACACCAAGTTCCAACAGGTATGTTGAATCCCCTTCCAATTCCTCAGTGGAAGTGGGATAACATTACCATGGATTTTGTGTCGGGTTTTCCCCTCACGCAACAAAAACATGACTCTATCTGGATGATTGTTGATAGGCTTACAAAGTCGGCCAGTTACACACTCAGTTAATTTATTAATAGATCGACTAGGTGGAGTTATATGTGGATGAGATTGTGCGATTGCATGGTGTGTCGTTATCTATTGTCGGATAGAGATCCGCAATTTACATCGCGAGATTATGGAAATTCTGATTATGAGACTTGAAACTAGTACGGCACAACATTCACGTAGATACATATAGACGGTCAGGGGTTGATTTAAGTGCTGAGATATGCTTCGAGGATGTGTAATCAGTCACTTTGAAGTTTAGGATGGGGTATATTTAATTTGATGAATTTTCTCAACAACAGGTTAGCAGTCAAACATTGACATGGCACCATATGAGGCTTTGTGTAATTCGAGATGTAGAACTCTTGTGTGTTGGAAAAAATTGAATGAGCATAAAGTGATTGGTCCAGACATAGTAAAAGATACAAAATCAAAATTTCAGGTTATTCAGCAAAGGTTAAAGGCTGCAAGTGATCAACAAAAGTCATATACCAATTTGAAAATGAAGGACATTGAACAAATTAGGTGATAAAGTGTTCTTGAAATTACTCCATGGAGGAAGGTGATTCGATTTGCAGGAAGAAAGGGAAGATGAGTTCGAGGTTCATTGACCCATATGAAGTTTGGAGATAATCGGACCTAGTATAGGCGTACCGGTTTGGCCTCCCTCACAGAGTTAATAGAGTGCATGATGTATGTTCCATGTGTCTGTAGCCCCGAAAATGTTTTGATGGTTGGCACACCTTCACTCTTAGGTGCGAAAGTACAAGTGCGGATGATTTTCATATGATGAGGGCGAGGCTATTATGGCTCGAGAGAGGTGGAAACGGTGCGGGAATAAGTAAGTATAGATTAGTGAAGTGCTTTGGCAACACCATAGCGGGGAAGAAGTTACTTGGGACCAGGAAGCATTTATGAGGCCTTGATTACCCATGACTCTTAGATTCGGGTATGAATTTGGAGGCCAAATACTAAGGGAGAGAGTTGCTAACACTAATTGCCACGGTTTCGCATGTTTTGATATAATAAAAATGAAATATATTTTTGAGATAAAATAATGTTAAAACAAAATAAGCAAAAAATGGAATTAATTCAAGAGTCGAGGTAAGTGGTAATTTACCAAACCGAGGACCAGTGTATGATAAGAAGATTATAGGCTAAAGTGGAAATATGAATAAATTGAAATGCAAATAATAGCAAAATAAAGGACCTAATAGCAAAAACCCAAAAATTAATACAAACTTGTATAAGGCTAAACATGGCGCCTTGCTTGTGCGAGAGGCAAAACTCATCTATTCTTTTTGCTGCCTTTGGGATTAAGAGCAAATCGATGGGAGAAGAGAAGAGAAGGAAGAGAAGAGAAGAAGAGAGAAGAAGGAAGAAGAAAGGAAAAAAAACGAATTATGGAATGTTTGGAACTTTTGTAAGGAATTTTGGTATATGTTTGTATATACATTTGTATGGATTTTGTATGGATATGAATAGGAATACTTGTTTGGAGATTTGGAATACCTCTTTTGGCTGTAGAATGTATTTGGAATGGTTATTTGGTTTGGTTGTATTCTCGATTAAAGGGAAAATTTATATAGCAAGTATTTGGGTTTAGGGAGATGTTTATTAAGTTTATTTTAAACCTCTGTTTTTGTTTTGGTCATAACTTGGTCTTCACTCATCCAAATTGAGTGATTCAAATTTTTATGTAAACTAGACTTCTAGGAAAACAAATATTTTTGAAATAGGTATATACAAATTTGGACCCTAGTGTACCTAAAAAATTAAATGTGAGTGAGGCTCTGTATTTTAGAATTCGATTAAATCTAGTTTGGGTTTAAGCAGTTTGATATTTCATTATAAGGTGAGTTCACTCATCCAAATTGAGTTATTCAAATTTAGGTAAACTAGACTTAGGAGAACAAATATTCATGAAATTTAATTTTGAACTCCATTGGACTGAAAATTAAATTGATAGGTAACAATTTGGTCAGAGTAATCTCGAAGAACAATCTCACGAACTAGGTAATCCACAGTTTGTTTAAATCATAACTTGAGTTATACTTGTCTATTAAGGATTATTCAAATGGGGACATCTAGCCTTAACACTTTCATGAAAATTATGGTCAAATTATGTCTATCATTTCACTTTAAGGTGCAAATATAGGACACAATTACCTATGCAATTTCTGGCTGTCAGGCTTGGAGATCAGATGTTTGAACCACTATCTCCCCAAATTAAAGTCAAATGACATGATGTTTGAACCTTGGAACATAAGACATGGAATTTCTTGGAGTTAGAATATCACTTTCTCTATGATCTAGTTTCTGGGGTCCAAAATTGTAGTCGAAAATGGACTTGAGAAACTCAGAACTATTCAAAATTAGAATTGGTTATGGAATGAAATTGTATAAAGGTTATATAAATGTATTGTTATATGAAATAATATCATAGTAATATGATCTTGATAACACATGTATGAAGAGGTAAAGAGAATATCATGTAATTTTTGTTTATATAAAAAGTGGTTAAATGTTTATGGGGTTATTTGATGAATATCTCAGTGTGATATCGAGTGAATTTATTCATGTATATGAGATTTTTTACGATACTTAAAGATTGTTAAAAAAACATAATAAAGCGATTCTTACAACTTATGGTAGGGTAGTTGGATAAATAAGCATGCCTATATCACGAATCTGAGTTGCTGTATTACAAATATCGAGGCCCTTTTTGGGTGGAGTGACCATGAATCTGGTTTGGATTATAGCGACTCCGTTTGGGTTATCTGAGATAGAAATCATTTGTCTCTCATCTGAGGTGATAGTACCTTCCCGGGTACATACAGGTTCTCGTATCCACTTCTGGGCATTGCCCAGGCATGACACTAGATCATTTAAGAATATGTAAATGGCATGGCATGATATGAAAGGCATAGCATTACTACATGTGATAAATCAAACAGCGATTGATAAATTAGAGCAAAGCATAAGTAGGGTGATATGGGATAAGAAACATGATGAATGAATAAGTATGATATATGTAGAAGCATATCTATAATGATATGTTTAAACAGAATAAGCATGTGTATATGTAAATGAATGTTAAAGTTATATGTGGATTGTCCCAAAGTTCATGATGACTTTGATTAAGTAGTCTATATGTATTTATTCCCATTAAACTATAAGCTTAATACAGTGTTTCATCATGTAAATCACAATGAGAAGAAGGAACTAGAAGCGGGATAATCATGGCAACAAAGGTGACCCCACATTACTAGGTGCCCATAGAAAACCTCTATGGTATATTTTGTATATGTATTTGTTTTTGTAAACAATGTAAATATTGTAAATGTTGAACACTTCCATATATGGAGCTTGTATATATTTTGTAATCCGTTGCTCACAGTGCAGTACAAGTTAAAATATTTAACATTATATGAATGAACAACCAAAGTTTATAAGTTGATAGCTGGGAAAAAAATGACACCCTCGCAACAGGGTGCAGAGTTGGGCGTCACAAATATTCGAGATGGCACCCTATGGAACATATGGGAGGCCATGTCGATCCGGATTTGTTGGACATAGGTGGAAGGTTCCATCTTGGTCTGGATCTTATTAGAATGGAAGGATGGTTTGATCACGGCGTCTTCTTACGACTCAAGCTGGCGGAAAGGCTATGCAGGCAAGCGGCATCGACCTCACAGAGTTTGAGGTGGTGATCCACGTCTTCTTAAAGGTGATTCCTCAGAGGGAGTGGTCAGTTCGGTAAACAAGGAAGCTAGGCGCGTCGAGGTATACTGAAGCCACTTGGGTACTTTCGAGTGGTTGAGGCAGGATTGCTGGTTGGTCTTCTTTTAGTCAGTTTTCTCAGGGTGCTCCATGGGAGTGTTCCATGTCTCCATTTTAGAAGTACCTCAGGATCAATTCATGAGTAGACCCAGGAGGATGTGTTGATACGGATGGGACCTTCGAGGAGGACTAGCGCGCATCATCTCTTGGATGGATTAGGATCGGGTTTTGCGGTAGGCGGTGAGGTTAGTGAAGGAGTGTTGGCGCGACACGAGGAGTGGAGGGAGGCTTGATTTGGGAACTGAGAGGACCACGATGTAAGTCACCTATCTTTCCTGTTGGGGATGATGGTTCATTGTCTAATATTAGGAATCTAATATTGGAACTAGAATATTATTCAAATATGCATGTGCTTGTGTGTCGTAGTATGTATGAATTTCGAAACGAAATTCTTTTAAGAAGAATGTAAGCCGAAAAATTAATTTTTTAAAAATGGAAAAATGATGTGTAATGTGAGTTGTGGGAATGGGTTGAGGCTGAAAAGAATCTCCCAGATCTTGGATGTGAAGCAGTGCGTACGTTAAGTCGATGCAAAAGTACAGGCAGGAAAAAAGTTTAAAATGGATTATTGAGACCAATGGGATTTTTTTGAGTTCTGGGTGATAAATGGGTTAGTGACTCTGGGACAAGATTTTAGAAAATCACAAAAATTAGGAAATGGTTAGAAGTTTGGATTGAGCAAAACTGATTGAACAAAATAAAATGGTAATTAAGGTAGAAGCAGACCCAAGATAGGATATGGATATTGTAATATGCATGAGAATTAAAAAGAAAAAAAGAAAAGAAAAGCAAAGTAAAAAAAAAGAAGGGAGGAGGCGAGGTGTAAGGAAGAAAGAAAAGGGAAAAAATGATTTTTCATATATACAGATCTGAGGAATCGAATGGATGGTTTTCGATCCAGACAAGAGGCAAAGTTCATTCCTTAAAGGAGCTCCCAGCGTGGGTACCAAAATCTTGGGTTTCGTCAAACTCCAGAGCAGAGAGTACCTCTTTTTGTTATTTATAGTCTAAAGGTCATTTAATGGCTTGGGGTTCTCTTAGAGGTCGTGAAAGGACGTAAATTTCAGTTCCAAATTTTTTGGACTAAGTGTAGGAATTTTTAGGAATTTTTTGGGTATTTTCGGACCCGATCAAAGCTAAATTTTGGAATTTATTATCGTGATCTAGCTGAATTTGGAGGCTGACTGGGCGGTCTGGTGAGTTCGGGTTTGGTTTTAATCACGGGACTAATGTCTTCGGGTTTTGTGGTGTGTTTTGGTATCACAGTAATTCGGTGATGAACCATGAAGGGACCAAGAGGTGCCTTGTTTTATGTGAGTCCTAGATTTGGGCCATTTTGTGTGTTATTGTTGGAAAAAATAATAATGATATTTGTTTGTGTGTAAAATCATGTTAATATGTGCTTATGATGTATTAACATGGAAATTGACTGAATGAGTATATGTAGGAAATATAATTATCAGGAATTTATAAATGTTGCATGTAGCATGACTGCCATGACAACGCGATTGCATTTCATATACCACGATCATTGCATGACATGGATGTGTATGCATGGGTATGGTCATCCATCGCTCGGTGTTGGTTCAGCCAATTTAGTGAGCTGGTATTTTCAGACGACATCAATAAATGACTCATGGTTCAAATCATAAAGTGAAATATAATTAGTGTGTTGGGCGATGAAGTTGGTCGTTAATCCCTCGGGTGAAAAGCTAAAACAAGGGTTGCTAGAGACTGCGGTGTAATCTGAAAGTTATGTATGTAGATTAACCAGAGACTGAACGGCGTTAGAAAGAGTTTTCTATTACCCGAAAGAAGGCAATGCCGGGTCATGGACATCACATAGACTTTGAGTTGTGTGATAGGATTAAGTTCGACTGGGACAGTTATGAATGTTTACTGTTAGTCTTATTAAACAGTGGGGGCTCTCGATATGTGTGTTGTAGTCTTGTGAGTGGGTTGCTGTGTACTTAGCATAGGCATGTGAAGAGCAGAGCTGCTGGTCCATGGTTATCACATGAACTTTGGAGTTTATGTGATAGGGTCAAGGATTGACTCGGGATTAGTTGCCCGTTAACGCACTTTGCATTGATCTTGGTGAGCGATGGAAACTGAACATAATATGTTATTACTTATCGGTGGCGGTTGTCATCTTGGCGTAGACATCATATGAAGTCTAGTCAAGTGACTTGGGATATGTCTGTGAAGACATTTTATGTGACATCTGACGATCGTGAACATTTGCCCGGATATGGTTCTGTTGATGATGTATGGTAACTTGCGTTAACCCTTATGAGATTATCATTCTTGAGCATTGCTCACCTCATAAAGTGGGACCTTTCGGTGAGGGGTGTCACGGGGAGACAACGCTCAAGCGAGACCGTATTAATGAGTATGAGGCCAGCGATCTTATGGCACTTGATATTCTCTCTTTTATAAAAAGTATTTTGCAAAGAATTTGTAATTAAATTCTTTTGGGGTTATTGTATAAATAGTCGGGTATGTCATTATGGTAAGAGGGAGTACAGCAATTCGGACTGCTACGATTTTGTAATTAAAGCGTTTATTTTCATATTTTTAGATTTAAATGTGAATAAATGGATCAGATAAAATGATGTATATATGGGATGGACGGATGAATGATGTGGGTTAATCTTCTTACACATTTGGTACTTGATAGGGTATGAACATCTTGCATTGCCTCTGAGTTATGCGTTCATGAAATAGAGGGCTGTTCGATTTTGTGAAAATGGATCCGATAAATAGGACATAACGGTGTGGTATGGTCTTTGAATCGCGGGAAATTCGAGTGGGTTGTGGGTTGTCGCGGGACAAGGATTGGAGGTGTCATATTACTTTTTGTATATTATTATATAGGTTAATACTTAAAAGGATTCTAAATTTAGAAACATATATTTAAAATAAAAATGCATTGATCTAATATGTCTAACTTTCTTTTTTGTTTATGTTTTAAATTATTAGTGACAATAAAATTTAATTATTTAAATTCAAAAATTTTAAATATTTATTGGAAAGTAATTTATGATTTTACTTGATGATGCTTTGTAGAAGCTGGCTGGGCGTGTTAGGGTCGTTAGTGGGCTTAGAGGCTGGCATGATTTGGTCACGGGAAGCTCTGGATCGTCGGGCTGGGAGATAGAATTCTTCGTTGAGGAGTAGTGGAGGCTCGGACTGCCACTCATCTGAAAATAAGAAAAGAAGAAAGGCGTGCGGGGAGCTTGATGTCAGCTCGTCACAAATCTGCAGTTCTTTGGAGAAAAGTTAGATTCTTGAGGCCCAGGCCATGTTGCGTCACCTTTGCCGTGGGGTGGCGATATTATAGTATATGTGAAACAGTTGGGATGGCGATTAGGATTCTTTATTGAGGCAGGATCTTTAACTGCTTTTTATCGGTATGGGTTGATTAGGGATATTGAAGAAGCTGATTGTTTAGAATTATCTTTCTTCCTATAGTTGTAGGTGGTTCAAACGATCATGAATGGCACATTATATCGTGAATTATCTTATTTTCACTTTATTTATGAGGATTTAGTTGGATTCTTGGGATATCATTATTAGGTATTGATACATTTACTTCTCGATGAGATTTAGTTTGATTTGCGAGAATGTAGAACACCGATTCACGTAGCGGGCTTCCAGTTCAGCGGGTTGAACCATTAAAATTTAGCGTCGGGCGAGTGTTTCAATGGGCGCGTATGCGCAGTTTGTAGTGAAACGACATTTTTGACACTGTCATTCTTGTTCTTGTGTGAAAACTTAAAATAATAATATTAAAAATTTAAATAGGAACATTATTTTTATGGATAAATAAGTTATTAAATAAGTTATTTATTTATAATGTATAAAACATATATTTATGTCATCAGATTCAATGTGATTCGGCCATTGATGTCAGTAAATCGTAAATCGGCGAACTTTTGATTCGTTAGATTAGATTTCAAAACAGGTGATATTACTTTGTTTGTAATATGTGTTGCTAGAAAACTCAAAACTGAGTTGGAATCTGAAGGGCGGTTTTGATAAATTTCTGTTTTTAAGGGTATGTTTTAAAATTTATAAAATAAATGTGATGGAAAAAATAATATCGCAAAAAGCAGTTAGTTAGACCGTAGACGTGAACGAGTGATTGAGTGGCTTTTTTATACCCGGATAAGGATGATGTGGGGGGTAGACTCAATGGGTCATGGAAAGAAGTACCCGTAATAATAGAATATGTTTTGGAGCTTTTTTCAGAGAAGAGTAGGAACTAGGAATGAATGTCTTTTGGTTCCTGAAGTTCCATCTCTCCCACGTTATGTTTTGGGGGGGCCTCGGTTTCTCACTGGTCACATTCTTGGGACCTCCCCCTCATACCTTTCCTTTTCCCTGACACTTCTGACACATCAAGCATTTTTGACCATCTGTCCCACATTCCCCAACGCCCTGCATGACCAAACAAACTATCTCAACGGTCAAATACCAACGGATTCGTATTCAGTTTTCTTCTCATTATCCACAAGGGACTCACTTTACCCCACCCTTTGATATTTTGTTATTTTTGGGTGAGTGGGGCCCACAATCTGCCACTGTTGGTCCACCTAAACTCATGAATATTGCTAATACACAAAGAGGACGAATCAAGTTCAGAGTCAAGACAATGAAAAAAAAGGTTAACCTGAGTGGACATATTATGAGTCCAAGCCAGAGTCAGACTCATACACACAACTGACTAACAAGAAACGACCCTCTTCTCTCTCTATTCCTCTCTCTCTCTCTCTTCCCATATTACAGCCAAACTATATGTGAGAAATGAGAACTTTACATAAATAAAAGGAAGGGGACCCTTCTTTCACCGGCACAGGCTTCTCGGAGCCCCTAAATCTGGTCAAATGAGTGTGCTAGATAAGTCAGTGCTCCCACAAGTGGGGCATTGGTGTATGTCGACGGCTCTGATTGCTCGAAATCTGACCGTTGATCTGAACTATCTATTACTGGTCATTTTAGCCACTGCCCCACCAGATGTTGTTTGATTTGGTGATTGAGAGTTCATGATGCTGAAGCCTGCTGAGCATTGGATCTTTGATGGGTGTTTCTATAGGCTAAGCAGTAAATGTCCCTGTGGTATCCTTTGTGGATACCTTGGACCATACCCACATGGACATACTTCAATGGGTTGTCCCCAGTAGGTAGTCACCTATAAGTGACGCAGTTGAGATATTAGAATGCAGAACATGTTTATGATAAGTACAGTTAAACCATGAATAAACTAATTTCAGAAATCAAACCCCTTCAACCAATTTTATCTTAACCCAAATATCCTGTATTTTTGGTCAAAATGAGTTATGGAAGAGAACTGGGTGACATGTTGTAGATGTGATGATATACCTGTTTCTTTGCAATGACTCTAAGCCTCTTTGGGGTGATAATAGTTCCACCGCAGTTCACAACTTTGTGGGCTGGGGTGAAATGCCAGCATAGGTTGGCAGAGGAAAGAGGTGAGTGCCTACCTTTTTATATTGCTATATCATGCATGAACAACAACACCCCCTGTTTCATGTTTTGTTTGTAAGCAAGCAGTAAACACCAAGACAGGAAAACTAGCCGTTACAAAACCAGAGAAAAGGGGGGGGGGTGGGAGGACACTAAGTTATGGAGGCTTGGGAGAAAGGAGTTCCTGGTACCAGACATGCTGAGAAGAGTTATCTGCGGCCTTTGTAATCATGAAGGGACTGCACCCTTTGGAGAAGGAATGCCTGAAAAAATTTATGTAAAAAAGGCATTATTGAATGTATATATAAGGAAAAAGAAAAAAAAATTGAGAATCACTGATGAGATGAGAAATGGACCTCCAGGAAGGGTCTTTGCTCAACATGTTTATTTGTCCCACCAAATGTATTGTCCCTGAATCATCATTTAAGGGTTTTGTCATTCTTGAGATATGGTTTCTGAATGTAGGTTCCTGCAGTGTGGCTTTGCTGCGGCATGTACGCACTACGGCAGCTCATCCTTCAATAGTGTAAAACACCAAAAAAAAAAATAGCTTTTTAAGTTCATAATCCATTTACAGAGATGACCCCTCCAAATGCAAGGGCTCAAACTACAGGAAACACCTGATAACCAGAGGTAAGGCAATAGAAATTTTTTATATTTCAGCTACCAATCCATTTTACTGTGTATCTCTCATTTTCTGTCTTAAACTAGAAACACCTGCTTTCCAAGAAGATCATATATTAAAAAAGAAAAATAAATAATCTCTCACAGATAATGGATAAAAAATAAATCTAGGTATTAGAAGACTGAGATAGAACTTTACTCTTACTTAGCTCTCTACAATTGAAGGCTTGGAATAAGTGGGATCGCTTCTTCTGAAGACAACTGGAAGCCTTAAGGAGCAGCAGTTTCAGCAGCTACATCAGGCAAATTCTTTCTGTCAAATGCCCCCAAACACTTCTTGGAGTGTCCATGTCCTCTGGTCTCTCCCAACAAGCGTGATCCTTATTAGCATCACCTACCTGCAGAAAAACCCCCATTAAAACCTCGGATCCTCTGTTTTTCCCACTCTAATCAAATGTGGGTATAACTTCTCTGAAACAGGAGAGGAGGAACAGAGATATGAAGAAAACACAAAACCTGAACGTAAATGGTGTCACCAGATGGACGAGTGGCTTTGAGGCAATCAGTGGCCCAACGAATGGCTTCTTTGGCATTCTGCAGCTCACCATTCATCAACCCCGCAAATGATCCGCATCCAGCTGAAAGCATGGTGGTGGTGAAGGCCATTGGGAATCGAACTTCCGCATTGCCACAAATGCCACCTTATGCCTCTTGTTTCCCTCGACCAAATCCTTGTTTAAACTCACTATTCTTGAGCCATTTCAAAATTGAAAAATCTACTTAACAAGAAACTGCAACAGAGCATGTACATACCATGGCTGCCCCATCTGACAGACCAGAGCTCCTCCTCCAAGTCATCCTCTGGTTGAGGAGCCTCCCTGACCTCTGGCCTTCAAAAAAAGTATAGATTTGGTGAGGCATCTCTTAGTTTATTGCCTAGCAACATGAGATTAGTGTGGTGATGTTGGAAGGCATTGCTGAGAAACAGAGATGAGGAGAAAATACAGAGAAGAATGAGAAGAGTAGTAGTAAAAGAAGAAGAAGCAAAGTGGAGAGCCATTTCTTGGAGCACTTACAAAGCTGATCTCAGCAAACTAGCAAACAACTAACCCTGCAAGTTGCAGTGGGCAGAGGAGGGAGGTCTCTCTATGGCCCCAGCACCATCATTAATGTAATTCAGACCACACCCTCCATCACTGTGCTTTGCTTTTTAATTAATCTTCACTTATTTCACTATAGAGCTTCTGTCAATCTTGTGCTCTCAGTTGATGCAATTACCCCTCCATTTGGTGTAAATGTCTATTCTGTACATATGAGGTGCATGCTGGGTCATTAATGTGGGACCATCACATGGGAATTTTAATTACAGTAGTACCCAGTCAAGTGAGGATCGTGAGAGTCCAGTTGTACTATGAACCCAATCCCATACATCGCTTATTTGCAGGGGTGGGAAAGAGTGATTATGTCCAGAAGCTGGGCGATTATCATTTGAATTCAATTCTATTCATTTTAATTTATTTAACCCATTTTTACAAAAGTTTCTTATCATGATAATGTTGCATTAAAAGTTTAAGATAAGTACTTTGAGCTTTGTAAATTGTTGCTGTGGTTTATGCTTTGGACAAATTGATATCTAGTAGAAAAAAAATTAAGTATTTGGTTGGGAGATATCAAAATAAATCAAAATTTATAAACACCATTCTTTTTTTTCTTGAAAAAGCACTCATTATATATAAAAAAAAAACCCTTTTTCATTTAGGTATATTTACCTATACCATAAAAAAATGATTATTTCTAGAAATAGCTAAGTATTTTTGTCAAAATGTGATTAAAAATGAATAAAGTTAGATTTCGAAATTCATGTTTGAATAAGTCTTTACTAATCAGGCCTAGTTCTATTATGTTTTTTTAATTGAGCATATTTGGAAACTATCTCAATCTCTTACATATTTATGATTGTTGTCGTTATTTTATAAAAACCAAATATAATTACATATTATGTAGTAAAAAATGGTGTTATCTTGAGCTTAGTACTGATAGTCCAACTTTTTTTAAAGATGTTACAAATATTTATAAAGACTATTGTGTTTCTTATTTCAATCCTTGTAATCTTATTTCACAAAAAAACCATTCTTTTAATTAAATCACTCAAAAAATTATTACATGGACACAGACAATTGACAACTAAACAAGCCAAAAAAAAGAGACCTAAAATGGATTTGTACTAAACTCTGATGGGTAAGAGTAAAATGCTAGTGTGCTTCCCACTCAAAAGACAGGGTTCAGAAAACAGGGTGTGCAAGTCTCAAGAAGTGGCAATGAACTCAAGAACTGCACAATAGGAGAAAGGAGAAAAATCAAAGATGGAATCGATGCCTAAATCTCAGTCTAAAAGGGTCAATAAAAGCCCATATATTCAACTGTTGTACCAGGGAATAGGGATGGAGATCTTGATCAAGGAGAGAGAGAGAGAGAGAGGAAGGAGACTGTAAGTGACAAAAGCAACAACAACAAACCACCGCTCTCCCTCCCCATCCCTTCTCACCATCTTCACTTTTTCTCTCTTGTTGGGTACATGTCAGTATACTCAAACTGAACAAAGACAAAGCTCTTTTGTTCATATCTAACTACATCTTAGACTCCCCATACATTGGAGTCTCATCAGGAAAAAAAAATAGAAAAAAATAAATAAAAGGAAACTTTTGTTTCTCTATTGAGATTTTTAGAGTAAAAATGGCATAAAAATACAAAATATGATACAGATTAGTTTTAAGAAAAATGATTAATTATTTGGTATGATGGAAACCCAGAGATTATACTTAATAAATTATAGGGTATTATATTGATGTATTAATTATGATGGTATTTAAAATTTATTCGATAATATACACTAATTTATTAAGATAAATATCTGATTAAATATAATGTGGAAATATAATTATTATTTATGAAACGATACTGAACCATGTATTTTATCTTTTTTATGTTATCATAATTAAACTCGAATCAATGTTCAAAATTAAAAAAAATGAATTTGAAATGATGAAGAATAAGGATGCGCCAAAGAGAGATTTGGCAATATTCTAGACACCCAACTTTAATGAATGAAGGAATAAACAAAGAAAGTTTTAATTAAAGAGAAATGAATGAAAAAGGATAAAAAGAGAAATCAAAGAAAGAACTTTTGGTCAGAAACAGTGGCCCAGAAATTTGACCTTAACCATTTTTCTAGGGTGCCCCCCACTGGTCTTATCATCATGTGCTCCTTTGAAATCTTCCCACATGCAAAAGCATATATATATATACTATATATATATATATATATATATCTTTGTGCATCTTCTTTCTGCATCACTGTAAAGAGAAACTGCTAATCAAACTGTACCTGTAAAGCTAAGAGCCTTATGTATTATTGATTGCTTGTATTTTCCAAGTATTTCTTCACGAGTCAAACTCAAATCTCTTCTGTAGAATCATGTGCAAGTCATATTAATATTATACTGCATCTTACCATTTTTCTTTTTCTTTTTTTTTAAATCAAGGTACGAAGAAAATAAGGTTATCTGCTACTAAAAATACCAAAGCTTGACTGGAATGTAAGTGGTCCAACTTGCTATTATATGAAAACTGTTCTTATTCTTGAATTTTAAGTTTTTTTTTTTATGTTTATGAGAACAAAAATGAAAAAAACAACCAACCCTTTCTTTTCTGTTTAACTTGGTCCTCTAGTTTTTCAAGGAAAAAAAAACCAGTTTTAAAAAGCGTAACCAAACATGCCCTGATCATGGCTTAACAGTCTCATGTCTCATGATTACATCCTCTTACAACTACAGAGATGGGACTTTCATCATTTTTTTTTTCCAGTTTATAAGCATCCCGTGATTTCAGGTTTTGTTTCAGGGTTTGCTATTTCTATTATATACCTTGTGGACTTTTGGGGCATCCCATGGGTATGGGGGACCCAAAGGTTCATTCTCGGTTGGTGAAAATTTGCCCCCATAAATCAAACACAAGGCCTCAACTTTTGGTTCAGAAAATATATGAAAGATAAAATCCTGTAGCGTGATGATTGTGTGGAGAGAAGAAAGAAAAGTGCCTATAGTACTAGTTGTGGATTAGATCAACTGAAATTACTGGTGCTGCAGTCAATCAATTTGAGGAATAGGATACACAAATATAATCTTGCAAAAAACAAAAAAAAAAAATACAAATATAACATTTCGGTACAAAGCAGTGAGATTATAACATGAAATATATGATAAGTCAAAAATGAAGAAAGTCATGGTGAAATCCTAGTAGATAAGATCTTGAAATTTTAAGTTGATTAGCGAATTTTATTTCTATCAAAGTGAAATATGAAAATTTTCGATCAATTAATATTTAGTTTTTCGTTTTCGAAAATACGTTTCGGCGTCTTTGTTTGGTTGAAAGCTCATTCATTTAACCGTTGGTCGTTGGTTGAATTTAATAATTAAACAAAAACTGTTTTCGTTTAAGTTCATATATAATCATTGAAAATAGTGGTCATTTTAACATTTTGAAATTTGTTTCGTCTTTGATATATTAAGCTAGCGTTTTCATTGTTTCGAAAAGTTTGAATAGAGAAAACGAAAATTTTTACCCTCTTAAGCAGGCGTAGTTTTGAAAAATGGTACCGTCGATGTGAAACTTACAAACTATTAAAACTAAGCAATTCAGGAATTGAGCATTCTAAGTACACTTGAGCCGTCCTTGTCAATATTTGAGAGCGCTTAAGCAAAGCTATACCGTTTTGAAGTAACATTTTAATGACTTATTAGGGTGCTTTTGAAAGTTCCACTCTTTCTAGGGTCACATATGAGTAGAACCTCCTATAGTCTTGAATAGTTCTTTATCTTGGTGTACGTTGAGAGAGGTATATATATATACTTTTGACGAAGTCCATGTGTCTTCCATCTATAGGTCTTTAATGTGCCTGAGTTATGTGGCGGTATATCACAAGCCGTAAGCCAACTAGTGCCTTTTGTTGGGATTGCATAGCACCTCAGATTGGTGAGATCGTTTCAGATTCTTGTCCATGTGACATCGTAGGCATTTGTGTCAGATTCTGATCAGTTATTGTTGTAGCCTCGTGAAGACTGTCTACTGTCTGGTATATCTTACATGGCATTCGACCCTCAGTGGCAGAGTTATAACATGATATATATGAATATGATTAAGTACACTGATGGGGTTTAAAACAATATGTTGCTGAGTTTAGAGCGTAGAAGTTCAAGCGTAGTGACGTCGCATATACTGAGAAAGGTTTGGGGATAAACAGATAAAAAATTTCATTTTGATGAGGATGCTGCAAAGTAACAAAATATACTGATTATTTTGATTGCATTATTATGATAAGATATAGTTTTGAAAAGTAGTTCTAGAAAAGAAAGTGTCAAGTCTCCCTTGATCATCACAAGTCAGGAAGAAGGGATCTTCCAACAGTGTATTTCATCTATTATTAAGCAGATTAAGTTAATTTATAAGGAAACTCCTCACCCATTAAGAATATCTGTATCTACTCTACGAGGAATAAAGTTGTTTATATAATCAGTCCATTCTGCCATAAAGGGATGTAGTGAACTTACTGCGCCCGAGCGGTTGATCTTTTGCTTTTCATTAACACAAAATGGAAGCGGAACGACTTACCGGATAATCTTATTATTATTTCGCGATAACGTGTGAGATGATCGTTTTGGCGACTCAGGCGGCTCGATCGATAGCGATAGAAAAAGCACCATCGACATAACTTCATGTACTGTGGGCAGACCCTCCTCAAATGTAGTAAGAGACATCATGTTTATCATATGGTTGTCGATTCGATGATGGGTAGAGATGGTTAGGAGATCAGCGCGTAGCGAGGGTACTACTGGCATCGTGAAACAAGAGGTTGTAATCTACATGGGCCCGAGCTCGACGCAGAGATGAGGTAAACGCTCGACTACACCCTTAGAAATGAGGCAATACAACTTGACGACCCGGTTGGAACATCTACGTTTATAGGATCGATTGTGCAAAGATGTGGACTATCGCCTTATCCACTTCTTAAAACATAATATAGAAATGTTGCTGAGCGGGAGGATATGGGAATTAACCCATGATAATCACCACATGAAGCTAAACATCGTCCCTCCTTCAAACAGTCAAACAAAAAGAAGAAGTTCAGCTTTGAAAGGTAGGCGTGTGTGGAAAAGTTAACAAGCTCCTCGAGTGCTATCCAGAAGTAGAATGCCACATTTGGTTGGAAAATGTAGTCCTCGTGAAAGGCCCAAGCGTGAATGGCGACTCTGCGTGGCTTCACCAATGTTAGAAGGAATTTGTATCAAAAGATAGCTTTCCCCACCTCGGATCGACCTTATAGTGGACACAGGCTACAGCCACGAGCTTCTCGGCAAGTAGATGCTTTCTCAGGGATATAGCAGATCATAATGGTACAGTGACGAGGAGACCTCATTTGTAACAGGCTAGGCGAGGTGCCTATTTTGTACGATTGATGCCTTTCGGGTTGGCATTGGGGCCACCTATCGGAGGCTAGTGAACAAAATGTTTAAAGAAGCTGATTGGGCATCCGCATGGAAGTATATATAGATGACATGTTGTTGAAATCCCGGTTAAGGCTCCATGTACTTTAGCGGAATGAATTACAGGTCTAAAAACTATAACTAAATTAAGCCCTGACGAGTGTGCCTTGGTCTACGTGGAAAATTCATTGGTTCATAATTAGCGAGAATGGAGGGCCAAATCGAGATAAGATAAAAGTCGTACTTTCGACATCTGAGCCAGGCACCAAAGGAATTCAGCGGTTGGTGGGAGAATAAACATAGTGGCTTTATATCCCAGATCCGGTGTGAAGTTTTAGCCGTCTTTTGAGGGTTTTGGAAGGCTTCCATTAGAGGACAAATGCGGAAGGCTGATTCTCGACGCTAAAAACTTACCTGAGCTCTCTCCCCATCTGGTAAAAGCCCTTAAGGGAACTCCTTACCCTTTATCGGCATTTTCCAGTTTCTACCGACTAGCGTCGCTTTGTTCGGAGCGAGATGGAATCACAATGGCCGTTGTTCTGCGAGTGAAAGGCTCGAGGCGGGAGGGAAAGGTATCAGATGGAAGAAACTAATCCTAGCATTGCCACTTGGGGCTTGACCACTGCTCCCGAGGCTACTTACTATTAAATGGCAGAACGCAGTAAACAGTCATTGCCTGGCTTGAGAGACCTGGAAGGCGATAAATGGTGCATGAAGCTGTGAGTTAAACATAATCTAATGGCGTGGTCAAAGAGCTGGAGTTTGGCAAATTTCATCCATGGAATTCACCACTCAAATACCAGCGCAGCCGAAACTATAATTGGTGCCGACACCATGCCAGAGGTTGTCAGTAGATGGGTGCGATTCGGCGATTATTGGGTCGATTATTCCCAGATGGGATTGATGTGAATATTTGCACTCATATTCGGATTTCAAGCCTCGATAATGAGGGCGATATAGACTATCATAATGGAGAAGCAATCTTTTTACTCAGGCTGAATCAGCCCCGGAGATATCATTGTTCCCGATTAATTGTTGAAACGGATAGAGGACTCTAAACGGAGGGTGAAAAAATGATCTTACAAAAGTGCGAGAATTGTTTAAAGTTCATGAGTTTAGGTGGGCCTGTCTGAGGGCAGAGAATGCGTGGAGGCCAATGTGACAAGCTAAGCAATACGAGAAGGATCTAGATGGTAGTAGGTGAACTCAGACACCACCAGGTGAACATCGATAATGAAGATATGTGATGTGCTCCCGTGGGCTGGAATCAGACCTCTCAGGATTACTTAGGTAGACGGAATATTGCAATGATCCAAAGGAGGCATCGAAGCTCAAGCCGAGGAGTCGGCTCGATTCACCGTTCATCGGGGACCTTTATACGTGAGGCTTTTCTACACCCATCTCGAGTCGTGGAAAGGAAGACATGGTGTGCTATGGAGAGATTATGGAGAATTATCTGTGTTGCAGCATATCGAGACTAGGACCATATTGTAGTTACTGAGACGGGGATATTATTATTCTAATGCTGGCCACGGAGGCGGTTAAAATGCAAGATTACAGTCGAGTGCCCGGATCTCACCTCGCCTCTGAGTCGTTGACCTCAATCACAAGCCCTTAGCCTTTTCAACAGTGGAGGCTAGACTTATTGGGGCCCCTACCCATTGGGAAGGGCCAGTGCAAGTTTATTGTTGTAGGAGTGGATTACTTCATCCAAGTGGTAGTAGAGCCATTAACAACAATCAGAAATGAGTCTCAGTAACAACTTTGTTTTGGCGTTTGCATAATATGTAGGTTTTAGAATCCTCCCATTACGGTATCGATAATGGGAAACAGTTCGACAATTCTAAGTTAAGAGATTTACTAGTAATACAGGAGCTTGGAATCAAAAAATTACTACTCGTCCATTTAAATCAGTAGTCAGCGGACTAGCGAGAAATCACTATAAGGACTCTTCAAGGCGGGGTTAAAGACTAGTGGAAAATCTAAAGGAAAATGGGTAGAATACCTCACAGGGTATTATGGACATACGAACTACATGCAAATCAACTGACTCAAGAGCCTCATTTGCTCTAGCATTACTTTTGCAGGCGGTAGGCTCTTGTTGAGGTTAGGCTAAAATCTCCAAGAGTTGAGTTATAATCTAGGAGCACAACGAGGAGATTCTCACTTTGAACCTTTATCTCCTAGAAGAAAAGCATGAAGCTGGGTTTGCGTCTGGGGATTATCATAAAAGATAGCCAAAATGTTACGATGAGTTGGGCCCCGGGAGTTTTAAGCCCTCACGCCCGACGAGAAGGCCCACATGGAGCTGGATGGCCCGGAAGGACCTACGTGGTGTGCGAATAGTCGGCTAGTAACTCCCCAGACTTAGAAAGGGGAGAAAACCTTGCCACATTCTTGAAACGCTAAGCACCTCAGGCGATTCTACCAGGCTGACCTGAGTTGTAAGCACCCCAATAAAAATTTAAATTTACTTTAATAAGCGTCTTTGTGTTCATTTCAAACATAGATTAATATTCTCCTGGTCGTAAAAAAAAAAAGGGTGAGGAGCTTCTAGCTCAGAAGGGATGAAGAGTGCCGTGTGAGCTGGGGATGGTATTTGTAAAGGGTCGTACTTTTAGCTTCAAGGAGTTACGGTTATCTTGGGAGAATTTGTAATCAACGAAACCATAGAGGAGTACAAGTGGCAAAGCCGTCTTCTCGTCTGGGAGAGTGTAAGCCATGTGGAGCACTCTGAGAGTAAAAACCCTTGAAGAAAAAAAAAAAAGGAGGAAAAGGAATAATGGAGAAAGCGGGACTTAAAAAAAATTCCCTCAAGCGCGTCGCGCTGGAATCTGTTCACTGGTCAACTCCATCAAGTGTGAGACTAGGGAACAACACAGCTCCTGGGAGGATAGGAAAACACAATGACTCCGGCGAAGCGGTAGAACCACCACAAACTGAAAGGACGGCTAGGACCATCATATAGGAGCCGGCGCCATGCGATCGATTCTTGAAGCTTCATCTGTATCCGAACTCCAGAAGTTGACAAGGTAGGAAGAAGGAAAATCAAACGGCGGATAACATAGCGGCAGAAAGCATTTATAGAGAAGCGGCGCGCCGATCGCGTCCGTATCAATTCTCCATGTGATCAATGAAGTCACACGCTGCTTTCTCAAGAGAAGCAAAGATGGAAGGAGAGGCCGGCGAGCTAAGGAGTTATGTAGCTTAGCTTTAAAGGAGCCATGTAGCTAGTTTCAGTTTGTTTTAAGCCACACCTTGGGAAGCCAATCCGCCTGATTTCATGAACTGGGCCTTTTAATGTGGACGCCCCTAACCCTATGACTGTGTCAAGCGTAGGGTGTCATCATTTTTTTTATAAACTTATAGCTTTAAGCTTCACTAATCATATAATGTTAAACACTTAACTTTGTAATTATATCCCTGTGAGCAATGGACATAAAATACATACAAGCTCATGGTATGGAAGGTTCAACATTTACAATATTTACACTTATTTCATTTGTTTACAAACAACAAAAAGGATATTACATATACAAAATAGACCCTCAAAGTCTTCTGGCGAGCACCTAATGATGTGTCGACCTAAGAGGACCGATGCATTGTCCTATCCTCGCTCTACTCCGCACTCTACACAAGATGAAAACTGCGCTAAGCTTTACGCCAGTTGAATAACTCAGCGACCCACCACTAATAAGCAGCCATCTCACTTTACACATTTACATATACATATAACACATCATACTTATGTCATATTCTATACTTCATTATATACACATGCTTATATGTGTTCACATACAGTAATTACAATATGTTTATAACTTATACTTTCTTATCATATCATGATTCATTTCTGAATGCTATACTTTTTCTTCTTGTTTACTAACATGTACTTGTCAATACATATCATCACATAACAATGCTATGCTTCTATATCATGTCAGCGTACTTTATCATTTTCGAATCATTTGCATATACTTATTATTTGTTTTATGCTCTATGTTTGCAACTGGGCGGATGAAGGAAACTGGTGCGTCTAATGCCTCGTACTCACCGCACGAAATGCTGGTCTATAAGGGTCCGAAGGCGCCGCTATCATCGTGGAGAGAGACAATGACCATCTATATAACAAAAAATGCTATCATCAGACGAGACAACGACCATCTATAAGGCCCGATATACTGTAATGGCCCAACAGTACAAATTGATCAAGATGTCACTGTTTTTCCTTTAATAGTATGTCCATCTATCCTCTACTAGGTTCTAAGTGCATAATCCATGTGTATTTTATGTTTAGTACATATCTCATATTCCCCGAATAATTATTTTCTATTCGAATCATGCGTATATGTACAATCATTTATTCAGATCTTTGCATTTTTCATCTCAAGAGTATATGCATGAATAACTATGGTTACCAAAAGGGCCTACATTTTTCATGATTTCTAGACCTAATATGAGTTCCAATTTTATCATACCATATATGTATTGATTTTACCCAATGGTCATGAGTTCAAGAACACTAAACGGAGTTCGGACGTAAGAAGTTATGACCGTCCAGTCAGGTCACACATGATAACTAATCCTAGTTTCGTTAACCCTATCCTGGGCCAGTGTACCTGAAAAACCTATATTTCAGCAGGGTTATTTTCACCTAATGTCCTCCACAGGAATATGGTTGGAATATTGACTAAATGGGCTTTCCATAAAGTTCGGGCAACACCCAAATGGAGTTCATCAAGCAACATACAAAGTAATTCTCAAGATCAACATCAGAAAAGGCAACTCAGGTCCCACCCTCGGCCGTCGCACACCACGCCCACTTCGATGAATTTAGTAGCCTAAAGGGTTCGAAATTTGATATACCTATTTCACAGATGCCTCCTATAAGTCTAGTTTACTCAGAAATTTGAATCACCAATTGGATGAGTGATGATCAAGTTATGACCAAAATAAAAAACACGGGTTTTGGGAGAAATTTGACAAGATTTCTCCTAAAACCCCAATATTTCCTTAATACAAATATTCTCAATCGGCATCACAATCAACCAACCCAAAGTTCAAACACAACTAATATACTGCGAAGCTCCTTTTAGATCCAAATTCATCAAAATGGGTTATGGTTTGATTTTTTCATAAGAAACCATGTAAATCTATAAAGTATCCAAATAATCCATAAAAACCACAGAAAATCCATACCTTTTGCTCTTCTTCCTTCTCTTCCTTCTTCTTTCTTCTTTTCTCTCTCTTTCCTTTTTTGCTCTTCAATGTTTTATCTCTAAAAATGAGATATTCAATGATCTTATCTCATTTTTGATATTTTTCTAATTTTTTTCTTACACCAGTCCTCTTATGCTCTTCTTCTATTTGCAACTAATTTTTCTTATTTCTATAACAGACATATCCTCTTCACATTATGCCTTCATATCCTTTTGAAAAAATCATCACATACCTCATTCGAACAATTCCAAGTTTTTGAAATTTTTTCTCTTATCAAAATAATAATTACGAAAAATTTCAAAATGTACTTATAATATACCCCACTATGTTTAAAAACGACTCAAGGTGTATTGGTGTTACACTCCTCCCCACTTAAAGAAATTTCATCCTCGAAATTCCATCAGAGGAAGAGTTGCTGACATCGAAGCCTATTAGCTGCTTCGCCCTGGGCAGCTTCTTCCCTACCATGGTGTCGCGAGCATTTTCAATAATGATTTATTTGCTCCAAGAACCTGTTTCACCTCTCGAGCTGTAATAACTTTCGCTTCTTCATCAGTATGACAAATCTCGTACTTGCACATCCCCGTATCGTAGTATGTGACTCCATCAAAGCCAGATCTCCTAAGCATAGACATTACATGGAATACATCATAATTTGGCTAACCTGCAGTGGAGTGCCAAACGATAATTACTAGTCCTAACTTTTCGAAAATCTCAGTATGGGCCAATGAATTTAGTTCGCTTTTTCTCTTTTCTTCCAAAATGAATATCTTTTTCCATCTTAGAGATACTTTAAAAACACTTTGTCTCTCTCTCGACTTTATACTCTATATCCTTCTCTCTTCAAATTAGCATAAGACCTTGTCTATCACCGATAGCTCAAACCCCCTATCAATAACTAACTTTTCTTCTGTCTTTTACTAAATCAAGACCAATAATCTTATGCTCGTGCAACTCTATCCAACACATAGGAGTTCTACATCTTTTTCCATACAAAGCTTTATACGATAAATGTCACTAATACTTGATCGATAATTGTTGTTATAGTAAATCCCATTATTTTACTACCTATCCTAACTTCCAGTAACCCAATACACAACCCTTGGTTATTAACATCCCTTCAACATCAGATTACTTTTCCGACTCCGTCTCCATCTGCTTATGATGGAAAGCAAGCTAAGTAAAATTCATCAGACAAACTCCATCACCTTAACGCTGACGAAAATCGTGGATCGCGACGGACACTACCGACAAGGGAACTTCGATGCAATCCGACAATTTCACTC
This sequence comes from Tetrastigma voinierianum, assembly GCA_016808115.1. Classification (NCBI taxonomy): domain Eukaryota; kingdom Viridiplantae; phylum Streptophyta; class Magnoliopsida; order Vitales; family Vitaceae; genus Tetrastigma; species Tetrastigma voinierianum. Next base: position 46,459 of record JAEQBH010007405.1, on the reverse strand, counting down.
ATAAAATTCACACATCCCATGGAGAAGCCGTTTTATCGACAGGCGAATGCATTTGAACACCGCTCACAATTACCCAAACTGCATAATGTTTCCTTTGGGTGAGGGGAAAACCTATTACCAACCATAAGAATGTTATCCTACTTCATTGTGTGGAATTGGCGTGATTCAACAACTGATGTACTCTCTCGTGTTTAGCCTTTACTACGACATGTCAGACACTTAGATATTTACTCAGAAATGTCCTTTTTCATCCCTTGCTACCAGTAGTACTGTTTCATATCCTGGTACATTTTATTACCTCCAAGGTGCATGGTAAATACCATATTATGTTTCAACAGCAACTTTTTCTTTTAGCTCTTTTTCATCTAAATACATAATTTGTTTTGGAAATACAAACTCACTTTATCTCAAACCTCTGGCCTTGTCACCAGTCTCAACTATTTGTAACTTTTCCAGAGAAATTTCTTCATCATTTTTCTATGCATCTATAATCATTTGCTTCAAATCTCAGATAACTCTAATCGAGCCAACAAGGTTCCATCAAAAAATCAACTCTCCGGGGCCATAATCTTTCAAAACTAAGCGATAAATCATTTTCCTACCAAGGCATCCACTACATTTGCTTCTTCCTGTGGTGGTAATCAATTATACAATCATAAATTTCTTTAAATAATTCCAACCAACGACATTTGCTTCAAGTCTGCTTTTTCTTCTCGAGTATTAGAAAATATTTCGCACTCTATGATCAGAAAATCTTTACATTTTTCTCCATATAAGTAGTAGCCGCTTACATTTTCAAAGCAAGCACTACCGCAACCAACTTTAGGTCATAGCGGAATAGTTTGTTCATGCCAAGCTCAACCGTCTGAAGCAAGCCGCCACCACTTTCCCATCTCAGATTAACACACATCCCAAACTAATGCCCACATCACTATGCTGCGATACTTTTCCGGTTAGTCAGACAATACCGGTGCTTCAACCAAAGATCCCTTTCAACTCCGCTTCAAAAAACTCGCTGATATTTATCCGTCCTCTCAAACTTTATTCCTTTTCTCGGCACTGGGTTTTTTTTAAGAGGCCATAAGTGATAGAAAAGCCTCACAAATCTTCTATAATAATCGCTATGCCTGAAGAAATCTCTCACTGCCATTTCGAGGTGTGGTTTCAATTCACAATCTACTCAATCTTTATAGGGTCAACTCTTAGTACTTCACTATTAATAATGCTGTGGCTTCAAGAAGGAAACTTCCGTTGCTTTAGCATATAACTTTTCTTTAGCATCCAGAGGGACTATTTTAGATGTTGTTCATATTCCTATGCATCCTGGTATTACACCTTCAGATGTCATCAATAAAGACCACAACAAATTGATCCAAATAGGGTGGAATACCCTATTCATTAAATCCTATGAATGCAAATGCCGGAGTACATTGGTCAAACTTAAAATGGCACATTAAAAATTCATAGTGGCGATAACGGGTTCTGAAAGCTGTTTTCTGGACATCAACCTCTTTTACCTGGAGTTGATAATATCCCGATCCAAGGTCTATCTTCAAAAAGACACTTTCTCCTTTCTACTGGTCAAATAAATCCTCTATTCTTAGTAACGGATACTTATTCTTAACTGTCATTTTGTTTATTTGACAATAGTCGATGCAATAACTGGGTTGTTGCCATCTTTCTTTTCACAAATAAAACATGTGCACTTGTGAAAACACCGGCCTTACAAATCCTTTATCCAAAAGCTCTGCAATTGACTTTTAATTTCTTCATCATGAGCCATCTCATATGGTGCCCTAGGACACAGGATCACTTCGCATAATTTATAATAATCACCTTCTCTGTTAATGACTTGCAATTTTCTGTAATGGTCCGAAATTCCTTAGTATCGGGATCTTTCTACATCACCAACTTCCTTGGAGTCAAGTATCACAATCCAAGAATGTCTCACATCCTTCTCACAATTTGGTCAGATAGCGCTGAGATCATTTATCGTGATTATCCACTTAATTCAATGCCTGCGACTTATCACTTCGGGCCTAGTTAGAGCATCTCAACACCATCGTTCTTTTGACCATAATCAACGATGGCTCGTGTTTAGTTTGAATCAATCCATTCCTTGGTGAATCAAGTCAAACTCCTCTAATGGTAAGGTTATCAAATCAACGAACCTCTCTTGGTTTCTGTATAAATAATCGGGCAATTTTGTTTCTTACGGTATTCACACTAAAGTTGTGCCCTAACAGACTAGTCACATGCATGTCATGGCGCTGACTTTCTCCATCATTGCATTTGTCAATACATGCTCCATGCACACATGAATGAGTGGATCCGTGATCAATTAATGCATGCATCTCAATCATCATAAAAAATATACCAGTTATAAATCCTCGTGAGTTATCCTAACTTACCAGCCATAGCATATGCTCAGATCGTAGCTGTGAGGAAGAACCATCCGTCTCGAAACTCGCGTCTCTCGCCCTTCATACGAGATAAATACCACCCTTACCTGCCATGAGCCAGCGCAGTCGCTGGGATCTCTCCGTCACTGCCGACCCTATTATCCCCGACCCCTCGGGAGTAGACATCGGGTGCTATTAAATGCTCAAGGCTTCCAATGACCTAAAACACCCCTTCCTCGCTTCATAACCCAAAACAACCGAATGTAGCTACGAAATGAGCACCGGAATTTCTCCTGTCCAACCAGAGCACCTCTACCCGCACTAGACACCGTTGTACTTCATTTTCCCTCTCAGGAAATTCGAACCCAGACTAACTTGGCTTGAATGATCTCTAGCTCTTTACCGTAAGAGCATATGATCCTTTCTTGAGAACTCTTCTTTTGAGAATTTTTCTTTGTTTCACTGGTTTCTAGTCTTCCACTTCATTGTAGTTCGACCAACCCGATAAAAGTTCACCCTGTCAGAGAGAAGTCACTGTGTGCTAAGCATTCACTCGAGATATCATGTAGTCCATCTTCAACTACCTACACTCGAAATGCCTCGACTGAGGACCGTTCCTAAGTATTATTTTTATTTCTAGGACGGTCTAATCCTCTTTTCATACTTGAAGTCAATGTGATAAGTTCCTTTTGTTTATTATTCGGTGAACTGGTTTCCACTCTGACTTTATACATGTCCTCAGAACATACTTTTGCTTCCGAACTTTGGACAAAGAATTCATGTCAGCGGATTTGGAATCCCCTGACTTTGAGCACCGGGCTTCCACTCAATCATATGCCTCACCCCTCGCACAATGAGATCGCACATGATGCTTCCTTCTCGACGGAGGGCATCTAACCCCTTCCACTACTCCCTCTCTAGCTTCTAACTATAATTTAGCTCTCGATTTCTTCCAAATGCCGACCCATGGAATTCCTCTGCTCCATGTTTTCTTACTGAATCACTCGGAGCTCGAGAGGCCGTGAGCCGATCTTAAGATCTCATCATATCCCGAGAGTTTACTAATACCATTGAAGCATATCTATCTGTCATCGAATTTATCTACCAGCTGCATTGATCCAAAGGATCGACGCTTCAACCGCTTCATCTACAACTCCTGGCAGGATCCATCTCTAGACAATATACAAAACAAGGACATCCGCATTAGGCCAACACATTACTATGTAGATACACATCCCAATCTAAGACCTTCCAAATGCCTAAACCCAGGCTCGATAATTAATTAACTTACGACGCCTAACCACGACTCGGCGGCCATCATTTTTTTAATTTATAAACTTATAGCCTTTAAGCTTGTTCAATCATATAATGTTAAACACTTAACTTGTACTATATCCCAGAGGCAAATGGATTACAAAATATACAAGCTTCCATACATGGAAAGTGTTCAATATTTATAATATTTACATCATATAAACAATAAAAGGGATATTACATATACAAAACAGACCAAAAGTCAAGTGAGCACCTAATGATGTGCTGACTGAGAGATTGATGCTGATCAGTCTGGCCCTCTGCCTTCTACTTCCCTGTACCTACACAGATGAAAACCTCGTATGTTTTTTACGCTTTAGTGGGGAATAACTCGATTCACCACTAATAAGAGTCATCACACTTTACACATTTACATATACATATAACATATCATATACTTATGTCATATTCTATATTTGTCATATACACATGCTTATATATGTTCCATACATATAATTTACACATGCTTATGCAATCTTATACTTTCTTATCATATCATGATTCATTTCGTGTCATTTATATTTTTCTTTCTTGTTTTTTGGCTAACATGTACTTGTCATCAAGTACATATCATCACATAGCAGTGTTATGCTTCTCATATCAAGTCATGTACTTTATCATTTTCAATCATTTGCATATACTTGTCATTTGTTTTATGTTTCATGCCCTCGCATAAACCTTAGAAGTGATGTTAAAACTATATTTCAAGGTATTTTTGTATCACCTGACAAACAATGGTCATATAAGGGCCCGAAGGCGCCGCACACCGTATTTAGACAATGATCATTCATATGACCGGCGCTATAATGACCCAATTAGGGCCAACTGATCAATATGTTGCAAACTTGTTTTTCCCTAATAGGCATGCCCATCTATCCTTCTACCAGGTTCTAAGTAGACAATCCATGTGTATTTTATGTTTAGTATGTATCTCATATTCTCAAATAATTATTGTCATCCGGTAATCATATGCGATATGTACAATCATTTATTCGTATCTTTGCATTTTTCATATCTTGTTATAAGCATGAATAATCTATGGCGTTACTAGCAAGCCTTATCGTTTTTTCATGATTTTGGACCTAATATGAGTTCCACCCATCATGCCATATATGGCTAGATTCTGACTAAATGAGCTTCATATAGTCCAAGAACAACCAACTGAGTCTTGACAGCTGCATCCGGTCCAAGCGCTGGAGGTCACATGAGTAGCCAATCCTAGCCGGCCAGCAGCTCTGGAAAAACCTATATTTCAGCAGGGTTATTTTCATCTACTATCCTCCAATGGAATATGGTTGAATTCAATTAACTCGCCTATTATCCCAAGAACAATTCGAAACGAATATCGGACTATAGTTGCGGCCGATCCAAAGTTGTGGTGCCAACAAATCGTAAAAATGACAGCAAGGTCCTAGACCCGGCCGCTTCACTATAGCTTGTCGCCTCCACTTTGGCTTGATTTATGAGATTTAAAGGGTTTGGAATTTAGATATACTCTATTTCAAGAAGACATGCTTTCCTATATGAGACCCCTAAAAATTCCAATTTTCCTCGAAAATGGCAAAATCTTAATTTCGATAAAAACCGAAATTTTTCTAGATTCTGACATTAAACGGACTTCATTGTTGGAATCGTTTCGAATCTAACTACCACGCCGACTTTAGTCAAAATCTGCAGATAACTGACTGGTACACTGGAGAAACCAGCGCTTCGCGGACACTGGTGCATTTTTGAGCACAAGGCGCATGTGCTGGCATCCAATTGAGCCGTCATCATATGGACTCCACTGGAACATTATGGTATGATGCCATTGGGTAGAGTGTCGCATATAAGAGGGACACGAAATGTACTTACCAAATATATTGTCTTAGACAAAAGAGTCAATAGTGATCTTCTCAAAGGGAAAAGCGATAAAAACGCAGGAACATTTTTCCGCAAAGGACCTTAGGTTTTGTTATTTTAGAGAGAGAGTGTGTATCTTCTCTCTAAGATCCCAGGCGATCGGACCGTCGGATTCCTTTGAGCCAAGAAGGAAAGTTGTTCTACGCGGAGAGGACAATGCGTGACTCCGCTTTAAGGAGCTCTACCAACTTCTGTGAGGTAGGGCTTCACTCATAATTTATTTTATTCTTATTAAGTGCTTTGTTGATGTTTAGCTGGATTGAAATGAGGAACATGATCGTCCCAAATCTTGAACTCGAAATGTTGAATTTTTAAGACCCATTTATGCAGTCCGTAGTGTTTTTATAACGCCTGGGTGCCAGATGACGACAAACAAATTGTGTTTTTGGTGAGTAGGAGGCCGAAAATGGCCAAGGAAATTGGTTTCATGAGTCAGTCATGGCACGGCTCTGATGTTCTCACATGTTTCTGCTTTTTGGACCGTTAAAATTAGTCCCTGCTTGTAAGTGAATTCGACCAAAACAGTCCATATGTCGTGGTGCTGAATTGTTGAAATGAATGGTTTGGTATGTGTGGAAATAGATAGGTTAAGACATTATCAACGGTATTAGAATAATTTAATAACATGGAAGAAATTATGTGTCACAGATATATTTGTAAATTGCTCAAGTGAGCTAATTTGGGAGTTATTGATCAAAGAAAATTAATAGGTTAATGCTTGATGTGTTAATATAGAGTTCACAATCTTATATGGAATATAATTGTGTGTGTGCAGCTATCGGAGATGAGATCGTGATTTGCTCAAGTGAGCCAAATCGTGATGGTTGATGTGCTGAATTACATGTGTGTAATTGTAATTGATTGAGAATACGATATTGACAGAGAATGGGTTTTAAATACATAATGATTACATAATCGGTAACCTAGAAGTTAGGTGGAGCAAAGTATGACATTAGTTTTTGAAAACAACTCATATAGTTAGAAGAATTTCATTATATTATACCTCATGAATTGGGTTAGAGACACTCAACGATCATATCAGATGAGGACCATGATCAAGCTAAAGCTCACTCAACCACCCGCCTTGAGGGTAGTCCTATTATTTTTTACCAAATATTTTGGTGAAAGGTATTTTTAAGAACAACAAGATTTGTTTTGAAAATGATTATTTTCACACACACGGCTTAGCAAGATGAGCTGCAGACTCGTGGACATAGGGTGACTGATGTAGACATTCAAGCAGGATCACGCATTTGTTTGAATGTTTGTTTTCATCGAGCATTGCATATGCACTTAGGTGGAGAGTAGCCCATTTAAATCCATCATCGAGAATTAGCTCACCCCGAGTAGATATCATTCAAAAAGTGTGAGCGACAGGAGACGGCCTATCATAGAGGCCGTATAGAAGAAAGCTGTGTTGTGGCTTTGATGCTGGATATAACATGCATTAGAATTTTAGATTTTAATATATGTTTGTATAAAAGAGCACCAACTATTGAATTATTGGGAGATAATTGGAATATAGTTGTGCTATTGTTTTTATGAGTATTGGTTTATGAGCCCAAGAGGCATTTTTACTCAGGTATGAGTCTCGCGATACGAGACATATAGATTTTCCGCAGGTTGACGGGTAGTCAACGGACCCCCTGGAAATGGGGCGTCATAATAAGTCTAGTTTACTCAAAAATTTGAATCAATCAATTCAGATGAGTGATGACCAAGTTATGACCAAAACAAAAACATGGGTTTTGAAGAAATTTTGACAGCATCTCCCATAAAACCCCAATATTTCCTTAATACAAATATTCCTCAATTGAAGATTACAATCAACCAACCCAACTCCAAAACACAACCAATATACCAAATAGGGTCCTTTTAGATCCAAATTATCTCAAAAATGTGGGCTTATGGTATGATTTTTTTCCACACAAATCCATAGGGAAACTGTAAGGCAAGATCCAAAATAATCCATAAACTCTACAGAACTCACATCTCTTGGCCCTTCTCTTCCTTCTTCTTCCTCTTTCTTCTTCTCTTTCTTTTTCTTCCTTTATGATCTTCACGTTTGGTCTCTCAAAATGAGAGACCAAATGATCTTATCTCATTTTTATATTTTTCATTTTTCTTTATTTACACGAAACTATACTCATATTTCTATTTGGTAACCCAATTTTTCTTATTTCTATAATGGCATATCCCTTCTCATATTACGTTTACATCCTTTTGAAAAATTACTAATATACCCTTGTATCTTGTATTAAATTTCTGCTTTCAAAATCTTTCTGCTAGCAAAATAATACACTATGCATTTCAAACACTATAATATATTCTTAATATGTTGGGGAAAATACCACTGGTGGTATTTTAAAAGGCACTAAAGTCACACGCACTTCCTGGGTTATAAGAAAGACGAAGAGGCCAAGTAGCCATGTAGCTCAACTTCAAAAGAGCCATGTAGCTCAACTTCAAAGGAGCCATGCAGCTCACCAAAGGAGCCATGTAGCTCGCCCAGCAGCCATATCAATTAGCAAAGGAGCCACAGTTTCAGCTTCCAGGCGGAGCTATGTAGCTAACTTCAAAGGAGCCAAGTAGCTCACTTCAAAGGAGCCATGTACTGGCTTCAAAGGAGCCATATGGGGCCACTTCAAAGGAGCCATGAGTTTGCCAAAGGAGCCATGCAAACTGGGGCTGGGGGCCATATAGCTTCGCTTCTAAAGAATCTAACAACTCAAAAGGCTAAGTAGTCTGTGGAGCTACAGAGTCAGCTTACGAGATCAGTGGGCCAATTAATCAAGTGGCCGTGATAGCCAAAAGAAGAGTCAATCAGATTAAAGATTGGCGACGTAAAACTCAACACAAGTGTCATAAAAGAAGACAAAAACCCAAGAAGGTGAAGACCACATTCATACAGAACAAACCAATGTTACCATGCACGCCCTGAGGATGCTGAGAGCTTGAAGTTATCAAACGAGCAGCATTATACAAAGGACCCAAATGATTAAGTAGAGCTACTTGTGCCTCGTGAGTGAGCCTAAGCCAGGCAAGTTAGAAGGCGAAGCTCCAGCAGACGAGGATGGAGCCAACCCCAGAGGAACCTCGCCTTCACTGTGAAGAAGAATGCAGCTGTGGGTATCGTGAGAATTCGATCTCGCCTCGCCTCGAAACTGATTCTCCTTCTAATTTCATCTTCATCAGAAAATTGAAAATTGAAGTCCAAACTCGAAAAAGCCTTGGTAGCTCTACGTCATAAAGCAAGCCATCCGGAGGCCCATAAGGTGCGTGGACTGTCCTTAGCTATGCTATTATCGATCCCTTTCGCTAACCAAAGCCCCTATCTCAGAGGTCTCGCACGCATTGCACCCTCAACCAAGCGCTCCACCTAAGCCCCTACCAGAGCCCCGCGGTCCATCCACGCCATTTTGGTGCAGGCTAGCTCTTCCCCGGCAAACGAATCCTTCCTCACTCTACTCGCAACTCATCCTGATAAACCCCTTAGGCCTCCATGGCCTTTTCTCTCGGCTTCACTTCTCGCCATACGAGGTGTGCTTCGTGCCTGATGAGGCTTCACAACATCCCCATCAAGACGATATTCAGCTCACAGCCACTTTTTGAGGTCAAGAGGCCACTTAGCCTGTGGCTGCCGGGGCTTTAGTAGAGCTCTCTCGCCAAACCGGCCCTCCTCGCCAAGCTCTTTTATATAAGTACCGTCGCAAGGAACAAGATGGAGTTAGCGCATGACACACAACGATGAGACGGATAAAAGAAGGCGTCCTGACATACAGACGGTTCCTGAGCTTATGGTGGCCAAAGCCTTCAACTGGATAAGGCATTCAACTTCGAGATCAGTCCCAAAAGATGGGACGCAAACAATTTCTACGGTGAGCTTTGCATTGGTAAGGAAGTGAGTCCCAACCCCTCGCCTCCAAAGCACTACTTCCGGTCTCCAACTGAGAGGGGAAGGAGGGCGTCACTACCAAGGCCTGAGAGATAGGAAGAACTTCAAAGAGGTTCAATGCTCTCATGAAACCCTGCCCCAGAACATGACGAAACACGCCACAGCACACCCCCAAACACTTCGGGTCATAAAGGCAACGCTCGTCCCTCACCCGAACTTAGGGCGTGCGATCCCTGCCTCCTTAGCAGCTATGGCGTAATCATGCACTCCAACTTCGAGATCTTATCCCTTTGCGCCTGAGGCTACTCCTCAGTGGGAGCTCGAGCCCACGCTGCGACTCCTCCTTTCTTCTTCGCCAAATAGGCCTCAACACCCGCCTAAAGTTCTTCCCGAGTTGGCTTCATTAGCCAGGCTGGCCCCTCAAGAGAAGTTTCACACGTGGCTGAGGATCCCAAATATGGGGAACAAGAAGGGCCCACACCTAAGAGTTTCGTAGAATGTCTCAATTGATCGATAGAATACGCCTGTGATGACATCACTAACTACCTCTTACTTGAACGCAATGCAACCACAGCAAAGTTGAGAACATAGCATGACCTTTAAAAAGTTAACCCCTACTAGCATGGATGAAAAACTCATGCAGTTCTTCAGTAAGTAATCCTATATCATTTAATCTCGCATCGCCTGACTACAGGTTATATTCCCAATGTCGACTCTCTATTAAAGAAATAACGCTTCTTTCCCCAATGCTTGTGGAAGGGAGGTCGAAATGATAGGTTCGGGCAAAGGGTCCGCTTGAACATAAGGAAGCCTTCCGAGGCCTCTTTCACGCTTGAAGAGATTCAAAGAAATAAGCTATACTAGCACTGCTCTATCCCCGAAAAATGCGTGAAGTCGACCAAGACGCCCCAAAAATTGGGAGAGAGTTGGGACGGGCACACATTGAAATGCTGTAAAACGCTTTTGATGAAGGGGTGCAAAGGGAAGCGGAGACCGTTCTCAAAGGCCGCCTCAAAGAAGCAGACCATCTTGGGAACAAACACCACATAAGACGTGAGAAGATCAGGACACCGGATTCGAACACCGGAAGGAGGTCCATAATGAGTAGAAAAGATTTTAGCATTACCATAATTAACCTGGCTAGGCCCACCACATCCCAAGGCACTCACTAAGAGCCTCAAAGATCTTGGTCACATGATGGTTCTAATTCTCACTAACTTCCTCACCTGCAGAGAAAGACAACTCACCTCTGTTGACCTAGATAACCACAAATGTTACAGATTACCTAATCCGTCACACCGCTTCACTTAAACCCCACCCGGCCTTCCCTCTGGCGCAGCTCACAGACGAGAAAACCTAGAGGAAGCACGCATGATTAAGTGATGGAAAGGGAGAACGAACGAAACGACGAAAGAGGCGGAACCTTAACCCAACAGCCCTAACAACCAGAAATTCAAAACAAGGAAAGAAAAACAGGCGAAGAAGAAGAAAGACTCACCAAACTAAGGAGGGAAACAAGGAAAACGACCCTTAGGGAGATAGGACGACAAAAAGCACCAAAAGGTGAATTCGAAAGGCCGATTAAAGACACTTCTAAACCTACATAAGAAGCAATAAGAATGTAAGAATGCAATACAGCGAACGTTTTTAAAGACAGGGAAGCCAATGGGTAGAAACGGGGGCGAAAATCAAAGAGCGCCATTATTATCACATGACATCGACGGCACAAAGCTAGATCAAAACCATCCCCGGCTGGTCACGGAAGCCGCAACAACCAAGAGACGATTCAGCCTTCTTTAACTAAGCTGCTTCTACGGCGGTCGGGGGCAATCATGGGGCTCCAAAGCAATATGTGCACAAGCCTGCAGAGCAAACCGTAACATGAAGCTCAAACGTCGCCTGCGAAGGGATTTGAGGATGCAAACCCACAGCAAGTCGCCCACAAACAGATCCCACCACGCGCATGGAACAAAACGAACAAACCACTATGCCATGATCAAGTGCGATATAGCGCCCAAAGACTCGTGAGAAAGGAAAAGTGCCTGGGCCTATGATCCACTTCTACCAAATTAGGAAAGAAGGATATTTTGCGATCACGGCCCTCCACTATCCCCAATGTCCATGATAAGGAAAGGAAACTCCTCACCCAATTCAGGAGATATCAGACCACCATTCCACGCAGCAATCACTGCTTTCTCTAAATTAATCATTCATCAAAAGGATGTAGTGAACTCATCATAGTTAATTTTTCTTTCCCTTGAAGCGAAAGACCCGTAATTTAGGCATCAAGAGGTACGCATTTCGCCAGATCACCTGTTTCAAGAGTGCTGATGAATGATCGAGATTCACGAATCGCTGACGACCTAATCCCGCTTCCAATCCAATACCGGAGAAAAAGCAAAACTGGGTTTTGATCATCACGGGATGTTATACCATGGAAGTCCAAAAGGTTATGGTAAAACCGCCCGAGGAGCCGGGACACGCCGGTTTCAGTGTCTCCCGATTGATAAGCCGTGCGATTTAGCCGGCCGAGTCAACTCCTTCCCCGGCAAACCCCCGAGATCACATGGATTCTCTTCGCGTTGCTGTGCCGGTTTTGTTTCGCCAATGAGACAGATGGTCTGCCTGACTCTTTCTCCGAGGCCACTGGCTTTTGCAGATGTCCACGCCGATCGTGCATTCACCCTTCCCGCTGATGTAATCATCTATTCGGTGTCCATGATCCCTGTGGAATTCACAATACTTGGTTGAGTCTTCATTGGTCTCGTCGCTTATTTAGATGCCACCTTAAAACTTTTTCGCGGCCGCACGCCGCTGTGAGGGACCTCTTGATGATCTGGCGTCGCCGCGAGACCATTGGCATATCGCCGCAAACGAGCCGAGGTACCCAAGCCGCATCCCTCGACGCTGCCCTCGCCTCCAGAGACCGCTTCTCTGCTTCTATCATCCCTCTCGTGGGATCTATCCTTGTCTCTTCGTCTCCTAGGTCGCCTCACTTTTTCACTACTTCACAACAGCTCGCTGAGTATGGTCACACATGTATTTCACAGCACCTCGCCATGTTTACTGAGGCCTTTGACAAAAATTTCATCCGGATAGTCTACCTTTTAATGACTGTGGCTAAACCTCTGACGAGACCCCGTTTTCCTTATGGCCCATTATGGCCTACCGTTGATAGTCACTTCACGTCCCAGCCCCACAGCGGAGACGAATCGATGGATAGCTCTTCAAGGATGATTTAACGATGGTGGAGTATGTTAAACTAGGCCAATGTTGGCCTTTAGCGTGATAGGTAAGGTTCCGCATCTCACAGGTCCCAGTAATCCATGTAATTCATCGACTGCATATCAGGTGGTCACGCGATCTTTAGTTCGCAAATGCTTCATTTATATTCTTAACTTTGGTCGAGAGGGAAGTGTATTACTCCCGACCGTGAATGGGATTATGTTGCCGTACCAAAGATCGATGGAGACTGAGCCGTCCTTTCTTTATATTTCACGTATCAGCCTTCGATGTTCAAACGCGTTCGCGACGCCGGCCTCGCTGATAAAAAGATTGGTCCGTCGTCGCCGTTTCGCACAAACACATCTCACAAATCTTCTCCGAGGGGCCAGGGCGATCATGCCCTCGCCATAGTTTTTCACAACGCCCCAAGGAACGCCGCGGTGTTGTCAGTTTTCCGCGAGCGCTGCATCCGTCCCGGTGAGTTCTCCGTGCCCAACAACGCTGTTGTGAGACGAGTGCCTCCATCTCATCGCATTGGGTTTGTAGAGTTTCGGAGCTCTGGTGGTCGGCTATCAAGGTCGCCCCATCGGGTCTTTAAGGCCCTAGTGGGTCGGGCGCGGACTCTTCCTCTCATGTTTCCTGTGTCGATACCATCACCATCGCGAATTGGGCTGATTTCTAAAGGAACGGGGCCGGTTCCTGCACAGAGGACACTCAACCGATGGTGCTTTTTCGACGTATTGAACTAGAGCAGTCGAGTCGTGGGCCTGATCTTTCGATCCCGCGCGATGCGTTATCTGCAAGAAAACAACATAAACAAGGTGATCCAGCAAGGGAGTACTGGCCGCCTCTCTGATGCCTAAGTCAATTTTTTCAAGGAAAGAAAGACTCAACCCATTTTGGCGTGAGTTTACTGCATACCTTTTTATGGTAGAATGGATTGGTATTTATAAGGGGAAACAGCATACTTCCCTCGTTAGGATGGTGATACGATATCTCCCCATCAAGGGAAGAGTTTCTTTTCCTTATGGATAATGGAGTCATGATCATTAAAGATCCTTCTTTCCTAATCAGTGGGGCGTGGATCATGGAGACTTGGGACACTTCTTTTCCTTTTTCACGAGTCTTTGTACGCTTATATCACTCGACTATATGGCATGGTGGTTTCACCTTGTGCCTAAACCTGCATTTCGTATGGGTGGATCTCACCGTGGTCGAGCTTTTATCGGGTTTGTCCTCAAATCTCTTCATAAGGTAGACGTTTGGGCTTACGTTTTGGGCTTGCGCTCTGGGCTTGTGCACATATTGTTTTGGACCCCATCATACACAATGAAAAAGCAAGGGCAAAATCCTAGTGGATTAGGATCTCAAACTACAATTTTCCAAAAGAACTATTATGCAAATTTATGAAAATAAAGAACTTACAAACCATCAAAACTACAATTCGTAATTTGAGCATTTTTTAAGTACACTTTTAGCACCCCCTCGCAATATTTAAGAGCGCCAAGCAAAGCTATACTCATTTTGAAGTAATATTTGACTTGTTAGGTGCTTGTAGTTCCAACTCTTTTCGTCACTGACAAGTAGAATCTCCCATTGTTTCGAACAGTTTTTTTATCTGTGTACGTTAAGAGAGGTGATATATATACTCGACGGTCCATGTCTACAATCTATAGGTCTTTAATGCGCCTGGGTTATATAGTGTGGCGTGTCGTAGTGTCAGCGCCATTGGGCCTTCTCACCGGGATACACGTAGCACTCGGACTGAAAGTGTAAGGTCGCTTTCAAAAGATTCTCACCACGCCCTACCTCGGGCCCCGAGCCAAGAGAGGGCACGGCACGCAGACTATGACTCTTTTCACCTTACTTTTCATACATTGGTGGGACCTATTTCATATATAAATCCATAAGGAAATAAAACTTTTAAGATTACCACCGTAGTGGTGTTTAAATCACTATGTACATATTCTCTTCTTTGAGTCTCATTTACTCAGACATAAAAACAAATTCCACTATTACAAAAACTTTTACATTTACATTCCAACCAAAATCAAAACCTACATATTCTTTGTGTTGGCCTTGTCAGTATACGGAATGCACAGGGATGTCCTCTTGAAGTACTTACGGATGAAACACCGTCTTCAAAGCTTATAAGCTTAGTAAACGAGATAAATATGACCACTTTAAGTGATCCACAAATTATATTTACATATAACATAATGCATATATCGGAGATTTAAGTATAACATAATTCTATATGAGTTTTCATATCTTTCATAGGAGTTCGAGCAAGAGAGATCTTGTATAGAGGAGTCTTGATTAATTTTGACTAGTCTTCTTTGAGGTCTGTTCATGGTAGGTTTTGAGCACTTTTTTGTGTGCTAATCCCAGCATAAATAACTTGATTGACACTAAAGGATCCACATTTATCTTGCACAATCATATTTTGTGGATACTTTTTGTAGTTTTGAAGCTAATTATACCATTATCTCTAAGCCCAGTTCAAATGCGAAGAGCAGAGCTAACTTCATTTGCATGAACAAATCGAGAGGCAATTGGAGCTAAATACGAGAAGTGAGCATTATAGGAGATTTTCTTGATGTTGCAAATTTTTATAAGTAATTTAACTAATTGTTAGTGCGCGGCACCGCCTGTTTCTTGTGTTAACCGCGCATTTTGCTTTTGGTTTTTGTACCAAAATTACGTAATGTATTTTTATTTCCTTACTACCTTTGCCATTTCCTTGACTCTAAGCAATATATAAGCCTCAGTCAAGTTCTGTAAAATCAATTAATCCATGCATCAATAAGCGGCGCCCAGCTTTTGACTCATGGCGAGGTCTGCGATTTTCTCTCTCATTTTCTCTCCCTTTCTTGCACTTTCTCTGACCAAAACATCATGAGGATGACAGCTCAAGGGATGCTCGGCTAAACCCTCATCCCCTTGAAAGAAGAAGGGTCAGCAGGTGGAAGTCTTGGGGGTAGCTCTTGTCCTCCACATTTGCCCAGTGAAGCATTTATTATCATTTATGTTTCTGCATCTGCACGTTAGGTTTGAATCTACAGCGTACCACAGTGGCGGTGCCAGCGAAGCACAAGGTTCAATGGATGCTTGTTGCTAAGATCGCGATGCTAGCTTAGTGCAATTTATTTGCTCTCTCTGGGAGTTAGATCGAGGTCGGTTTAGCTGGCAACGTTAATGGTTAATAAATGTTGTATCTTGAGAGGAAATGCTTTTAGGGTTGCAGTCTTTATGGCTAAACATAGATCCAGGTTGGAAATTACTATAAATCATCCTCCACCAATGCGAGGGGAAGGACAGGGACATTATAGTTGCCTTAGGAGGAGGCGACTGAGCCCGGTGGCCGAAACTGGGTTTCTTTTACCGCCCCTTTGTTTCCTACTGATTCACGGTTTTTCAAGCCATCGACCTCATTGTTTTTACAAGAAACCCCCAGTCTAAAGTGGAAACATCATTTTGGAGTCAAATGTGATACTTCATAAGAAGAAAACCCATCCACAGTTGAGCCCTAGACCCTTTATGCAATAGCTTTGCTACGGAAGTAGGAACCTAGGATATAAATATTGTTGATTAGGACACCTGCATGCAGCCGCGAATCCAAATAGGCGTGTTTAGGGGATGGTGTCGAAGTAGCGAGTGAGAAGGCTGATTGAACTGTGATCCACATCCACCAGTGTTGGTGAATTCTCATTCCTTTTTACATTTACCATTCTTTTTACATTTTCCCAATTCACTGTAGGGGAAATTGCTGAATGTTTATCTTGTGCATAACCGAGTTTTTCTTTGTTTAAGTTTAACCCTGACTATATGGCCTTTTTAGTAGCCTTGTTTTTGTTTCTTGTTGTTTGTGTTGTTTCCTAGGACTTTATGCAACATTGGGATAAGATTTTCTGCGAGGAGCTAGAAGGTGTTTGAGTGTTCTACCACAAAAACAGGTGTGGTAGCGGGTTACATAGTGTCGAGCCTCCTTTGAGGAACAGCAAAAGAGTCGGCGGGGATGCGAAACTGATACCTACATGTCAATGAGGACCATGCTCCCCTCCCACCGAGGGTGAGTGCCCTCGCGGCCATTGTACCTTCTGGAAGATGCAATGAA
The DNA here is from genome assembly GCA_016808115.1 of Tetrastigma voinierianum. Lineage (NCBI taxonomy): Eukaryota > Viridiplantae > Streptophyta > Magnoliopsida > Vitales > Vitaceae > Tetrastigma > Tetrastigma voinierianum. Next base: position 29,604 of record JAEQBH010007405.1, on the reverse strand, counting down.
TTGGAAGGGCCTTATTTGGTGCCTCTGTTCCCAACTTTCCATGGTATGGAAAATGAATCCCATGCACACACATCGGAGTTTTGAGGGTTTGCCTGGCAACTTTCTACCAGGAGGTGTCGATATAAAACCATCAGTTGCATAGCCACACCATGGCTTTGATAACATGGATGTTAATTCAACCACTTCTATGATGGAATGTCTTCTGCCACTGAAGCAAATTATTGGAGACCTGTGTGTGGAGGGGACTGAGAGGCGGGAAATCGAATGAAGCCATGGACTTCCCTCGACTATGTGTTGAAACACTCAAGCTTAGGATAGGCATGGGAGAATCTAGGGGGAGACCTGAAACAAGATGAGGCCACCACCAAATCAAAGGGGAGGCATATACGCGCTCTCAGAGGATATGGAGATGAAAGCAAAGCTGTCCACCTTGGCTAGGAGGTTGGAAGAGATTAAAATGAGGAATCGACATGAGAATCTGACGTTGTTGAGGCATCTATACTGCCCGACCATGCTTTAGCGTCGGGTCCATTGAGCACGAGGAGGCATTGTCCAGTGTTCCTTGATGGGGACTTTGTGGCTGAACAAGCCACTGCGGTGGAGCCAATACAGAAAGCCACCAGCCATAACCCGTACAGCCTACAATCCCATTTGGAGGAATCACGAACCTCTCACCACAAACCGAGCCACACCACATGGCGCTCCTGCAGTTTTACTGGCGCAGAAACTCAAAGGTCTGGCGAGCTGACCCGGCCACCACCATCTTCATCTCCAGTTGAACAAGCTATTTTGAACTTGAGTAAGGTGGTGGAGAACTGGAAGAAGAACAAAGGCGATGAATACCCGGGCGATCAAAGGTGAAGCATGATGGAAAGCACACTCAATGAAAATTAGCAACCTAGCTAGAAATTTTACCAGAAAGCATATAGCGACACACTTGGCACGAGGAATTTAAAAAATATGACAACCACCTGTAATTATTCAATCTCAAGGCTATCCCGACGGCGAGGTGCGGAAGGGGAAATTCCTCTCGGACACAACCAAATCCCGGGGAATTTGTAAGTAGGCTCTTCAGTGGGCAAATTCTAAGGATGGATGAGGATTAAGGCAATCATGTGTCATATTGAGTAAAGAACTCAAGCGGCCCGGCCTGCGATAAAGAAACAAGGCAGGAAGTGAAGAAACTAAACCCGAGGTGGTGATCAAGCGGACTGCGAAAAAGAATGCTTATCCACTTTTCCTCTAGGCTTAAAAGCTACGAGGCCCGTGTCGGGTGAAATGTTAGAAGTGATGAAACAGTAAAGATCGACATCCACACTAGCCGGCAGCATGATCAAACAAATTCCCCACTATTAAAATTCCCAAGGATTTGTGTTAATGCGGTGAAAGAAATTTAAATGTTGTGAAAGCCTTCTGACCCGAAACGAATCCCGATCTTTATCATCAATCTGAAGACTCGGTGAAATATAAGATCAGGGTTGTCCAAGCCATCTCGGTTTTAATAATGGAGAGGCACTTATGTGGAAAAGGCCTTTGCTAGACCTTTATGAAGTGCAGTGTGAATCTCCTCCCTATTCGATGCTCTGAAGCAACTCGGGTTGGGAGAACTAAAGCCCGCTCCATCACATTGTCTCTTGAGATAGATCGATTAAGATACCAAAAGGGGCGGTGGAAGTAATTTGCAATACAAGTGAATGAATTCTCTCTTATCAGTAGATTTTGTTGTGCTAGACTCTGAACCCGGCGACGAAGTATTGAGTGTGTACCCACGATCATCCGGGGAGACCATTCTTGGCCCTTCCGATCGATTAGTAACTTAGAAGCGGTGTTATGCAACTCACCTTCGAAACATGACTATGTATGTATTATTTACTGAAATAAGCATCTGCGTTAAAAAACATATCTTTGTCGGTGGAAGATGGCCTAGAAAGGGTTTGCATCATCGACACAATCTGGAGGAGCAGGCCCCGATAGCGGGGATCTGAATGTCTTGGCGAAGAATTGGGCGAGTAGAGGCGACGGAAGCCTGACATAAAAATTGTCGGGGCATTGGGAAGAGAAAGCTTAGAAATTTTGCCTTTGATGATTGAGGAAGGAATGGCGAGTGAGCCCATAAATTTGAGTTTAACCTTTTTGTGGGTTAAAATATGCTATTTGGAAGAGCATGAGCAGTGTCCGAGTTCATCGTTTCACCTTTCCCGAGGCGCTCACGGGAAGGTAGTCTATTGCATCTAAGGGACCTAAAGGAGAGGCAAAGTCAATACAAGAGGCGTGACCAGAGGCGAACCCACATATGCAAAAGTGGTTAGGGCGGGAAGTGCTACAGGCGTGTAGGCTGGTATCATCTGCCCCAGTATCAGATAACTTTTTTTTTGGGTGAGTCAGCCAGGTGGTGCCTAATCGGGGTAACCACAGGTGCATAACGAAAAGGAATTGCCCACCCAGCCTTACCACGGGTTGGAGGGTATGTATAGCATGTATTGATTATAGGAGGCTAAATGGAAGTGACCGGGAAGGATCATTTCCCTCTACCACCTTCATAGATCAGCCTGTGAGAGGATTTTTACAGTCTGAAGCCTTCTCTTTGTTTCTAGATGGCTATTCAGAATACTTTCAAATTGAAATTGCTACAAAAGACCACCTTCACATGCCCGTTCTGCTTTATATGCATAGGGAAATGCCACTTTGGCACGTGTAATGCCCACACTTACATTTTCAGCGATGTATGCTCGATTATTTTCAATGATTTAGTGGAGCGCATTATGGAGGTTTCATGGATGACAGCATTCACGAGGTCTGGAGGAGATTATTTGAAGAATACTTTAATCAACTGGAAAGCGTCATGGAGTTGCAGAGAAAAACACAGTATTTAACTAGGAAAAATGCCATTTTATGTTAAATTAGAGAATTATCTTTGAAGGGCATATTATTTAGAAAAAGGAATGTCGTTGATAAGGCAAGAGTGACAATTTCATTTGCCCTCCCCCGCGAATGTAAAAATTGTGAGGCAATTCTTGGGGCATGCAGGGTTCTACAAGAGGTTCATCATGGACTTCTCAAGAATTTGTCAAACCTCTCTACAAGCGCACGAAAAGATGCCGTTACTTGGGATCTGAGGCGCGAAAGGCTTTGAGGGCTTAAAGCCTATTTGACCATTGCACCCGATAGTGAGAGCCCCGGTAGCGATTCTGCCGGTGATGTCTCTGAAGGTAAGTGATATAGCCATTGGAGTAGTTCTCGGACCGAGAGAGGGGAAGGAGGAAAGCCTTATGTGTTACAACCTTATGCAGAAACACAGACACTTTCTGAATGAGGCGCAAGGTGTGCGAAAGAGCTGCTAAGCGATGGTCTATGCCTTAGACAAATTTCTTCGGGAAAACTATTTGGTTAGGTCGGACATAATAATTGTAACACCCCAATTATACTCACGGTTTATAACATGTTTAGGGGGTATAATAAAAATAAATGTATTTATCAAAAATAAAATAAAGATAAAAGAAAATAAGCAAGAATTTAAGAATTATCTGAGTTAAGGGTAAATTAATAATTAAGGGTCATAATTTAATAAGTTCGTATCTTAAAAGTAGGATTGAATAAATTGAATTGAGCCAAGGAAGTGAGGACCAAGAGTAATAAAAGAAAGATATTGCAAAGAAAATGAGAGCTTAAGGAAGACAATTGTGGAAAGAGGCAGAGTAGGCTTTAAGGAATAGTGAGGATTTCCTCCTTTGGTGATGGTCAAGGATTGCTCCAAAAGAGAGAAAAGGGGAATAAAGGATAAGATTAAATAAGGATAAGACCAAAGAAATATCTCATTTTGGTCTTTGGAGAAAGAAGAGAGCAAGAACGGATAAAGAGAGAAAGAAGAAGAGAAAGGAAGAAGAGAAGAAGAAGAAGAGAAAAATAAGAATAAAGAAGGAAAGGAAAAAGAAGAACACGAGTATGGAACTGAAGTGTTGTGACAGAGTTTTGTATATGTAGAAAATTATGGAACTTGTTAAGTTTTGTATGGAAAAGTATCGTTCATACACTAAGTATGAAAACTATGTGTGTGTGCTTGTGATATGTTCTACACTCCCCCATGGGAGATAGGATAGTACGATAAAGCACAAGTAAAGCATTACAAGTATAGAAATGTATAGGTACATAAGTTTTGCTTAACTCTATGGGAGATCGAGACAAGTATAGTTTGATATGTATAAGTACAAATATGTATATAAGTTTGTTATATGTGATGATATGAACAAGAAGAAAAATGTAAATGACCTTAAATGAACCATGATACGATAAGAAAGTATAAGATGTTACGAGGAATGAGTACATGTACACGAATGATAGGCATAGATGAATATAAGAATGAGTAAATGCATGCGTAAAAATAGGAATATATGTATTATAGAAATATGAGGCAAGTAATATGAAGCTCTGAATGTAGAAGTAGAATACAGGTCAGTAATAGTAATATATATTGCATATACTTGTGTAAAATTATATGTATGGAACATATAAAAGCATAAGGTATATAATGATATGGGAAATATGACATAAGTATACGATACGGTATATGTATATGTAAATGTAAAGTGAGATATGAGATATAAGAAAAATGCAAAGTTAAGAATACATGATTGTATATATATACATACGATTATGTGGTATGACAATAATGATTCGAATATAGGATATATGCGAACATAAAGAAATACACATGGATTAATGCGCTTAGAACATGGTAAAGGGATAGATAGAGCGTACTATAGGGACTGATTCTTGCAACATATAGTTTACGATATCGAGCTTGATGACATAGATCCGGGTTTGCCGGATCACGGTGGCCCTAGAAGTCACCACATATTACAGAGGCATAGGTCTTGTCTTGTATAGTGATGATACCTTCGAATTTATAATATTACAAGGCATAGGTCAACGTAAATGCAGTGATGATACCTTCGGGTATATACGGTACCTTCGAATGCAACCTTTGTTTATTTCTGTATCACTTCACAAGGTATTTACGAGACATAGAAACATAAAAAGAAAATGACAGAAGTATATGCAAAAGAAATATAAAGAATATATAACATGATATGAAAACATAGCAACATATCACGATGATAGTATGACAAGTATACGAATGCAAAAGTAAAGTGTCGATGACACGAAAGTATATGAACAAGTACAGTACATAAAGAGAAAGTAAAATAGAAAGAGTCACAAAAAGTATATAGAAAAGAAGATGTAATAGAACATGAAAAACAATAAGTTGATTATATAATGAATATGTAATATGCAAAGTATAGGAATACGGTAAAGTATAAATGGGAGGGAATGCTGCAAGACATAGAACATGTAAGGAAAGAATTGTGACATGCGATAGGAATGTAAAGATAAGTAATAAAAAGTTATATGAATATATAGATATATGAAATGCATATGTATAAGCTTGTGGCCCGGTCACCATGGGTGGTTGTCGTGCTTATGTTCCCAAATAGCGTAAAAACATGCGGATTCAATTCGTGTAACAGGTACTAAGAGACGAGACGATGATAGAGACGGGACATCCCACATGGCGGAGGCCGAGGCGGCTCAGGAGATAGGTGCTCATAGCACTGTAGCCCGCCAATCTGTGTTTGTATTAGACATGCTTATGCGTGTAAGGGTTTGTATAAAATTAAATGGGACTCGGTATATAGATTTTGATGAACACCACTCGGTGGTAGTTCTTTTGTATATGTAAATGATTTTGCTATTACGAGAAATTGTTTGTATACTGCAGTGCAATTCGGCTCTGGCAAGGGACGGATCCCAGTGAGTCCGTATCTTAGTCGTGCCGGACTCGGTTCGGATCTACCATTCGGGTTGGATCGGGGATCGGGGTGTGACAATAATATTCACGGATCATTCATCCTTGAAATACACCTTTCACTTTGAAACAAAATCTTGAAATTTAGGCTTATCGGTGGGTTCTCTGTTGTAAGAGTTGTAACAAATCGAGGACCCGAGTGTGAAAAATGTTGTTGTCGATCACCTATCGAGATTAACAATTGCACTGGCCTCACAACCCTCGATCAATGATGAGTTCCACGAGGAGTCTTTGCTCTGGTTGAAGGCACCACGGTATGCTCACACATTCTGAGTACTTGGCTGTAAGATTTGCCACGTGAGATTGGAAACCTGAGATAAAGAAATTCTTCTTCGCAAAGATTCACTCCTATTATTGGGAAGAACCCTTCTTGTACAAATACTGTGTTGACCAGATAATCAAGAGGTGTGTGCACGAGAGCGAGCAACGCGGGGAATGTCGACCCTTTGCCGAATGCATGTGGAGGCCATTTTGGGGTTCCCGAGGCGCAAGGGAAGGTCTTTGTCTAGTTCCAACGGCCCTCTCTTTTCAAGGATGCAGCGCACATGTGCGGGGGAATCACGACAAATGCAAAGGTTGGGGAAGATTTCTCAACGAATCACATGATGCCTTTAGCTTAGATTTTTGGTAGTTGATCTTTTCGACGTATGGGGATCGATTTCATGGAGACAGTCCCTTCCTCCCATGGATACCTCTACATTTGGTGGGAGTTATTTATATGTCTAAGTGGGTTAGGCCGGTTCCTTGGAGGGGCGACGGACCACGAGGTGAATCTTGAAAGTGCGGAAGGAGAATATATTCTCGGTTGGGAGTCCCCCAAAGCCGCAGTTAGTGATCGGAGGTTCGCGTTTCTGCATGAGCCTTTTGAGAGCCTCCTCACTTTAAGTATGGTGTGGCCAAGCATAGTAGCCACCCCATACCACCCTCGGACCGGAGGTGGCTGGGTTGAGGCTGCGGCCAGAGATCGCAGGTGATGCGATGAAAGTGGTGAAATCTAACCAAAGGACCACATGGTCTCTCAGCGCTGGGCTCTTTGTGGCGGGGCATACGGAAACTGACCTCTGAGAGACCATTACGGGCATGTCTCCTTATGCGTCTAGTTTATGGAAAAGCATGTCACACACTTTTGTGGAGATTTAGTATAAGGCATGGTGGGCGTGAAAGTGAACTTGGATATGGACGGAGTACAGTACTCATGAGCTCCTCGATATCCAGCAGTGAAGAGCGGGGAATGATGCCTACTTGACAAAAATTGAAAAAATATAAGGCTGAAGAGGTAGCGCAAGTCAACTAATAGCTAAGTAAACATTTCAAACAAGGAGACCAAGTGTGTTGCTTTCTACGACTCGAAGCTCCACCTCTTTAGGGCAAGCAAGTCAGATGGGCAGCACATTTATTCACCATCGAGGAGGTCATCGATGGATCGGTGGACTGCTCAATCCACAAGACCACGAGGGTATTCCAGGTTAATAGGCGAAAGGCTGAAGCCATATGCGGTACAACACTGAGTGAAAAGAGCAAGGAGGAATCCCCTCAACGCCGACCCTCCTTGATTGCTCAAAACAGTCTTATAGGAAGTGGCTTTTGTAGTATCTTAGAAGACCCTAAAATTTTGTTACTAAAATTTTGGTTTCTTTACTTTCAGTTCTTGTTTTTAGAGAGTTTCTTGACTCACTTGCTTTTTGGCTCCTTTTTCTTTGAAATTTTTTTCTCATCTATATAAGATCGTTTCTCCTGATTTTTAGTCTTCTATTTTGCGAGGGTGTCTGTAGTGGGGTACGGGGAGTTATTTTGCTGAGAAAATTTTGAGTTGCGAAATTTTCGTAGCACAAAGGTCGAAGGTCCAGCGTTCATCTCCTTGCTTTTTCATCTACATGCGCGCTCTGATCCCTTGTTTGCGTTTCCTACGCACAGCCATTAATTTCCTTTCTTTTTTGAACCCGACCATTTAATGATATTTAAGGCCGTTAATTGGCCCGAAAACCTTCATTCCCCCTGGCTTTGTATAAAAGCCACTTTTCTTTCCTTCTTTTCATTCACATCCCGGTTTCCCACCCACACATTTTAAGGCCCTTTTTGCCTTATTTCTTGTCATTTATGGGACTGCAGAGATGGGTGAGACCGCGATGGGCGGCTTTGGCCAGGTCCTGCGCGTCCTCCCCTCAGTGCCCCTGCGGTCGCCTTGATTGCTCCCGCCACCACCGTGTACTCTTCTTCTTGGATTGACGATGTCTTTGTTGTGGGGTTCTCGGAAGGCTACGACCCTTTGCTAGAGGAGATACCACGCTAGGGTTGGCCCATCACCCTCTTACTGCGCCACATCCCTACTAGGCCATCCTGGGAGGCCCATGATACAGAGGGCTGAGACCTCGGGGCAAGAGTCCTCATCTCACGGGCCTCTCGGGGAGCCACAGTCCTGCCACCACTATCGAGGCCACACTAGAGCCCTCAGCCCCAGGACTGTCTGGCTTCCATTATCAGCGTGGCCACTCTTCCACTTTGCAACCTGACCAGGGAATGGCGTGATTGTAGTGTTGAGGAGGATATGGAGTTTGTATGATCTTTCGTCCTTCCATGAGCAGAGACTCTAGACTCTCGATGCTCCTAATACGGCGTCTCCTGGCCGGATTCATGACACCGATGGAAGGTTTTTCTACCCTCGGGTGGTCATTTGAGTTCTACCACCTGATGACGCCCAGGCACGAGTCGACGCTATACTTCATTTCTCCATGGCCCAGTTTGTGGGGGATACCCGGGGGCCTCGAACATCAGCGCCCATTCTCAATGCACAGTGGTCACCACTTATTTCGGCGCTTATAAGCGGTGAGCGACATCCCTTGCCGGGGATGAGTGCAGTGCTCAACTTTAAGTTACATTGCTTGAGGTGCAGGGTTCTATTCGAGAAGGGGCACGGCTCTTTAGCGTATGTCTGCTCTTATATATCACGTTTTAACGATCTAATCTTTTCATGACATACACAGGGTTCGGAGGCTTAAATGTAGGGCCCTATATGGCATCTTGGCTGGAGAGCTCTTGGTTTGATCAGTGTTATGACTTCCTTGTTCCATTTCGAGGGCTTGAGTCTTATCCATGAAAGAGTCTATCTCGAATGAGTCCATGCCTCTCTTATTCCCACACACACAAGACTCCTATACCCCGGGAGGTGCCCGAGGCATATGGGCTTCCGCGATGAGCTAGATTTGGAGCCCAGTCGTGACATGAAGGTGGCGCCTTGCGTCGTCGGTGGCGACTTATGCCCAGCTTTTCTCACAGCCAGCGCCCGGACGGTAGAGACCAGCCCGGTGCGATATTCCTGCGAGGGGCACGTGACCCCTCCGGTGGAGCTTGGGGGCTCGTAGCCCGGCACCCTCGATCCAGGCATCTCCCCCTCTTTGGCTCTTGATGCGCAGCGATCACTACCCTACATCTTTTTAAGGCGCATACATAATCTCGCCCCTACAGGCGGTCTTTGCGATAGGCACTTCCTTTACCCCTCATGACATATCTGTTTCCACCTAGGACTTCTGGCCATCATGGATGTAGTCGCCACGTTCTCACTACAATAGCATCATTAAATTGCCCGTACAACCCCTCGCAGACGAGGACCAATGACTCGCAGGCTGCAGCGCTGCCTCCCGAACCGGCGTCATTCTGCTTGCGGAAATCGAGGAAGGCCATCCTCGTGCCGGATCCGAGTCACCTAGAGTCTCTCTGCGATCTCCCTATATGTACCTGCTCGGATCGTTGCTCTGCTCAGCGGGACCGGGTACCCCCTCCACCTCCGGCCCACACGAGACTCCTTGCCGTCCTCACAGCTGCAACGGTTACTGGCCGCCTCCGGCGGCACCTCAGCCGTCCAGACCAGGACGCCTCTTCCGCAGAGCTCACGGCGGCGCGGGAGGTAGCTCCACCACCTCGCTACCTTTCAATCCACTTATTGTGGTGTGCGGCACACTTGGTTGGGGAGAGTTAGTGAAGGAAGTGAATTTTTATACTATAGACCTTGATTTGTTTTACACTTTTGAATCTTACATGTGTAAAGCAGCCCATTTTGTATGTTTAATGTGGCTTTTGCTTCTTTTGAGTGAAAATTTAGTGACACACTGCTATGCGCCCCAAAAATATACCCTATTAGGTTTCCAGCATGTTTTAGGTATTTTGTAAGCATATTTTGAATGTTTCGTGAGTTAAATACGAAACATGGAAGCGAGGTTAGATTTACAAGATTTAGGATAAAATTGTAATTTGTCAAAAGGGGCTTAAAGTCATAATTTAAAGACTATGGGCCAAGAAGAAATAATAGAATTGTTTGTGTAATTCCTAGAAGATTAGAGGCCAAAATACAATAAAAGGAAATTGAAATACAAATGGCCAAGAGTTGGAGGACTAAAAAGCAAATAAAGAAAATTTACCCAAAAAATGAGTTTTTAAGGGCTAAACATGGCCTTAACAAAACATGGATTTAAAGACCAAAGTGGTCTCATTTTTTTTTAAGGAGAACAAACCGTGGGGGAGAGAAGAGAAGAAGGGAGAGGAGAGGAAGAGGAAGAGGAAGAAGAAGAGGAAGAGGGAGGAGCGAGAAAGGTATGAAACTAATCTTGATCATGGAATTGTATGGATCTGTGGAATTTTAAAGGAGCTTTGTATGATTAATAGCATCTCTGAATCTAGGGTTTTTATTGAGTGCATCTAACCTTAGATTTCTTGAAGTGGGTTGGTAAAACCCACGAGGAACAAGATAAATATGGAATCCCACTAGATTGAATTCATAGTTTAAATTATGTAATGGAGTTAGGATTTAGAACAAACCCTAACAACTCTCTATGTTTGGATCATGTATAGGTTGTGACCCTTAGAATTGTTTTGGAAGGTTTCATGATATGTTTTTGAGATAAGATAAGTATTGAAAGAGGAATTGAATACTAGAAAAAGAGAGTTTACAAGAGAAATGTGAAATGGTTTTGATGTGTGTATGAAGTATAGGGATTGAATTGGGTAACAAAATATGGAAAAATGGAACAAAAACACATTACGGGCATTTTTGGGTGACATGTACATTGCACAGCAGACATGTACCACATATTAAGGGTGTCTCTCCAGGGTACATGTGATACTGTATTTCCTATTTCAACCAGTTTTCGTATTTTAAGTATAACTTTGCTTCATTTATTATCAGAATTGTAATTGATTAATTAATTTAATTAAAGCTGAAGCTTGAAAGGAAGACAAACATCCAGAGAAATAGACATCGTCAAATTATGACTATAAGTGGTCCAAAAATTCCTCAGTAGAGTATAATCGGCCCAGTGCATGGTTGCTCTTGATAGTTCGGATTATTTTTGGATGTAACTTGAGTTTGGGATTGCTCCACGATTTAGGTGATTCTAGATTCAAGAAAATGAACCATAGCACCTTAGCTTCAGATAATTAAAGAACCAGGGTCAGGTATGAAGTTAAGCCTCCTGAAAAAAAAAAAAAAAAATTAGGTATTCACAGTATGTCCAAGATGTAGGCTAGTTTGACATGAAAATGCTGTGCTTTTTGGTCGGATGATTCAATTGGAATGATTCCAATTTCTAAGAAAAGTAGATGCATTGAGGGACAATATTACATGAGCGTGTGTGAATACATCAGTATTCTGTATAAGTATCTTGAAATGCCATATAAAATAGGCATGAAACTGAATAGGATGAAACGTGAAAGCTGGCTGAAATATGAACTTGAACATGAATATGAAAGATAAAATGTCATGATCATAGAATGTGATTAAGAAGGTTATATGAAAGTTCTTAAAGACATATGACAATCGACTACCTAGGGGCCAGAAGAATGAATGAGTGGAGTGGACGTCTATTGAGTCTTCTGAAGCGCTCTCTCTTTGCGCGTGGTTAGCGTTTGTCGATCTTTCGGCACTCTGGCCCCAGTCTTCTGGCTCCTCACGTTGCGTGGCGAGCACGTCACGATCGGTGCTCGCTCTGGCGGTGCTCGGCACTCCTGGCAGTGCTCACGGCACTCTGTTGTGTAGGCGGGGCGTCTGAGAGCGGTGTAAGCACTCGCTAGTCTTCTGGCACTCTGATATGTACTAGCCGGGTGCCCATTATCTGCGTCCTACTCTCATTTCTTATGATTGAATTACTGCAGGTAGTCAGACAGGACACCATGAAGACATTGAATAAAGAATAATTAAAGATGAAGAATACCTCTGTTGTGTACATATCTGTTTAGTAGTACCTACGGGTACTCACAGTAACTACGATTAATCTACGTAGTGCCCACGGGTACTCGTGTCCACGGTAAAATAAGATCACGCACAGTTATAAGCATAAGAATTGTATAAAATTTTAAAGATGACTCGATATGAAGGCAGAGCAATTACATTTGAATGGATATGTTACACGAATCACATGCATAAACCCGATATGTTGATGTGATACGTACCTCTGAAGGACTAATGTCAGTATACGTATAAGTCGATCGGCCTTGTATGTGATATGATTCGATATGTTACACTGGAAGCTTATTGGCCCTACCCAGTGTAGCCGTGCAGAATAAGATCTGAGTATAGAGAATCAATTTTTGTAAAACAAGTATAGATCTGTAAGACAGAAATAAGTAATTCCATTATTACAAGTATAAAGATCAAAGTAAGATAAGTAGATGCTCACGTAAGACAAGTATAAGATCCGAAATACAAAAATAAGTATAAGTCCAGTAATACCTACGGAGTACCTCATATAATGAATACGTGTTTAAAGTTTTTTGTACCAGCAAATTACGTAGTACCTACAGTGCTTTTATATCTGAAATAAAATTAGCTACGTAAAGCAAAGTATAGGATTCGAAGTAAGACAAGTGTATTAAAGTAATCGAGAATAAGATCCGAAATACAAGAATAAGATTTGAAATACAAGAATGAGCTCAGTAATACCAATATAAGATCAGAAGTAAGACAAAGGATATGCTCTGTGAGTACAAGTACAAGATACAAGAAATATCTACGTATAAAAATATGTTAAAAGTACCCTACAGATACTCTGTATACGATTAATATGCAGCATAGTACCTACGGGTGCCTTACGTATCTGATTAATCTACGTAGTACTACGGGTACAATAAAGTATAAGCCACGGATAAGGATAAACTCGATGGTACCTACGGTACTCGATGAGTATAAGATAAGTTTGATATAAGCACAAGTGTGCGTCTCTTGGGTTGTTGAACGAGTAGTACTACGGGTACTGCCACACGTATAAGAATAAAGTTACTGATACTAGTATACGTTAGTAACCTATCTCTGCAAGCTCTACGGAATTAGGATAGATATATAAGTACGATCGTGCATAAGTACCTTTTTATAAGCATGATTGTGCATAATCTCGGGAGCTCAGAGCAAGTATAAACTTAGGATAAATATGAGTAACTGTGGATAGTACCTCCGTCCCCAAGTATATGTATAAGTTCATTTATTGTATACGAGGAATATATGAAGAAGAATGTGTCCTTCATGAGATGAACTTGATGTATGAACCCTCGAGAATTTGTATCTCTGTATAGACTCTATACTCTTATGGGGAGATGTAAGTGTTAAAAGTCACGAGTGAGTAGACGAATTATGTCAATGATATAAATAAGGCAGCGACTTGAAAACCCAGAGAAGTCATGACCACATGTAAAGAAGAGAGAGACGAATTGGATGACTTGCCCTTGCCATATGTCTAAAGTTTGCTCACGAATATGACTTGGAGTGATCTGACACATTATACATTTGGATTATATGAATTCATGAAGATTTTTATATGTTTACATTATAATTATCATGGTGATTCGAGTTTAAGTGCATGTGTATTAGTATAAGTTATAAGATATGTTTCCCACTAAAGAAAGAAAGAGAGAGAGAGAGAGAGGCGTGAAACCCAGCACGGTTTAATCGGAGTGTTTAGGTGCGGAGAAGACGTGCGAACATCGCATCGTGGGCCAACACACCTGCCGAGTAAGGGTTCTATCACATTTCTGGGTAGGTTGGTGCTACGGTTGTAAATGTAAAAGTCAGTTTTGTATTTGTAAATGGACTCGGTAAATGTATAGATTTTGATGGACACCACTCAGGTGATAGTTCTTTTGATATGTTGTATATGATATTCACGATTACGACATTATAGGGTGGCAGGTCGTACCCCACGGTACGTTTGGGTTAAAAAAAAAAAATCGAATTAAAGAGTCCCGATTATATGGTCACACTTACTTTTGAACAGTTCGAATCCATGTCGAATTCGGACTGAGAATCGAGTGTGACCATGTATTCATAATTGAGCAGTTCAATTTCTTAATTCACTGCATTTTTGCATTTTTTTTTTTTTTTTTACTAACAAGTTGAAAAGTGAAAGGGGGGGGAAAGGAAACAACGCAATGCCATTGTTTTTAGATTAATTCCATGCATGATTAAGTGGTTGGTCGGTTGAAGTCTCACAGTATTCAAATCTTTTTCTTCCACCTTTAGGTAGCCACACATTTGTGCACATGTCGGTTTATGCTTTGGCTTGCATAACTCTGCTATCTACGTCTGAAACCTACCTAGTTTCATTGACTACAGTAAAGGTTATGGTTCCTAGAAAAGAAGGCCCAGTGAGAATCTTCGAAAAAAGACAAAGAAAAGAGAAAGAAAAGGAAAAGAAGAAAGAGAGAGAGAAAGAGAGGCGCGGCGCGGCACCTTGGAAACCTAAGCACGGTCAGGGGTTTCACGGTAGTGTTTAAACTAGTGCCACAAGCCTTAGTTGGTTGGGAGTCACGACTTAGTCTTTCGCTACATGGGTGGATGGGTGAGGTTTAGCGAGTCATGAGTCTTGGAATTTAAATTCATTCGAATTAACGAGGTGAAACTTTAGGAGTTGTGGTGAGAGATCCTCATGACTTGATGCTACTAGGCACAGTTGGTTGGGAGTCATCGGTGGACCAGTTACACGAACTTGGTGAGGTCGATTTTTCTCCAGCATTTATCTTACGATGCAAGTAAATATGACAAAGAGTGGAACTGGATTTATTGGGTTGGTGAGTCTTCAGGATTTGCAAATAACTTGGTTGGGAGAGCGGAGTTTAGCGGGTTATTGTTGGCGATCACGTAAACACTTAGATTTTGGTGGAAGTTTAGGGTCGATGCCCATATGGGATAGGTACTCTTCTGAAACTTGGTCTATTATGTTTATTCATACAGGCGGTTGTTGTGCAAGGTCTGATCATCCATATGAGGTAGGGCATTTACTTCCTTTACACTTTGAAAATTCCATTCCTTTTATGGAGCTTAGCAATATGATGTTCCTTCTTTTGTCATTAACTTCAAGGACTAGCAATGTGTCGGTTGAAATTGATTAGTTACCAAAATAGTGTTGTTTTGAGTCATGTTCATGGCGGGTTTGAGCACTTTTGTGTACTAATAATGAAATCAACCCAGCCTTTGGTGACACACTAAGATCAGCGACAATACCACTAATCATATTTTGTGGATATTTTTGTAGTTTTAAGACCAATTATACCATTATCTTCAAAAGCGATTCAAATGTGAAGAACACGGCCAGAACTCGAACATGATAATAGAAGGCGTTGGAGCTTCAAATATGGGAAGTGAAGGCATTGGGAGAGATTTTGCGGTATTCACAATTTTTCGCAAATTTCGCGAGGTTCACGAAGAGAATTTTAGCATCTACCTTGTTTTCTTTACGTGTTGACCATTTTTGTGGTTTGTACCAAAAATTACCCTCAATTTATTTTTGTTACATTTCATACCTTTTGTATTAAATTTTCTTGACTAAAAACTTAATATATAAGCCACCGGTCGAAGAGATTACGTAAAAATCAATCAATCCATCGATCAATAAATTGGCTGCCCAAAGCTTCGGCTTTCATGTGTGATTTTCTCTTGTACTCTCCTTTCTCCCTTTCTTGCACTTTCTCACCAGCCAAACACATGAGGATGACAACTCAAGGGGATGCTCTCGACTAAACCCCTCTCATCCTTGAAGAGAGGGTGTCGCTTGGGTGGAAAGTCTTGAAATTAAAAATAGCTGTTCTCTGTTGCCCAGCGAAGGCATTTATTATCATTTATGTTTCTGCATCTCACGCTAGGTTTGAATCTCTGTGATGTACCTTGAGTGGCGGCATTATGATAAGCTTTAAAGGTTTAATGGATACTTATTGCTAGATCACTGATGCTAACTGGTGCCATTTTATTTGCTCCCTCTGAGGTTAGATCGAGTGAGTTTTAATTGCTTGAAACATTAATGGTTAATAAATGTTAATATACTAGGAAACGCTTTTGAGTTCGATCTTTATGGCTAAACATAGATCGGTTAGGGAAATTACTATGGGACATCTCTCCTAACGCATAAGGAAAATGACCAGGGACAGCATTATAGTTGTAGAACCCTGGCGGAGTGGCCGAGCAACGGTTCTTTTACACTTTGTTTACATATCATGAGTTGGGTTTTATTGTCGTATATTTTTTTTTACAAGAAACCCCAAATCCAAAGTGGAAACACCATTTTCAGTCAACTGTGACTCACTTTGCATGAAGAAAACTCATCCTTGAGTTCTAGACTTGGAGCCACTATCTGCCCAGGTAGCTTTGCTGATGGGAACCCCCCAGGATATAAATATTGTTGATTAGGGCACCTCTTATGCTTACGAATGGTGCAGTAGGTACATTCTGAGGAATATGGCCCCCTTTTTGATTTCTTGTAACATTGTTCATTATTCAGATTATGTATGTAAAGTTTCACATCATATTATTGAGATACTTTTCATATAAATGTTTGCACACAGTATAGGCGGTAACAATGAATGATAGGGCGTATACCAAATAGGTACACGAAGGTGCGATGATCTTGAGCAAGCGTGCCTACCCATGCTCAGAGGTGTCGTAACCACAATCTGCAGTGTCATTAACCAAAGCATAGCAAGCGCATGGCGAATAGAGCGATGCCTATTCATTTCCACAATCGGTCTCAGGCATACATTATATGTGTTTCGAACTTGTAATTTTATTCTTAATCACATTAGTAAATGGGGTAGAAACAATGTTTGCCAATAATTTTTTGAGAACCATTGCCTCGGCGAGGAGTCTGAGCATTTTCATATAACTTTTATACATTTAATGACCTTTTCATTGGATCCAATACTGGAAGAACATAGCAATGGGAGTGGCGGGGACCCGTTATGGATTACTTAACAACCTTGTAGTCACCCAGGTACTCAACTTTCGGTACTGATCTTAGACATTCACCAGGACATGACTACCACTTTAGTACCAGTGCTCAACTTCGATCTGCGTGTAACATTAAATCACTTTAGTACCGGTACTCGGCACCGATCTGGGTACTTTCGATACCCTCTGAGGCCGAAACAACTTTGAGTACCGGTACTTTCGGCTTTTGATACATGCTCAACCTCCTCTAAGCTAAAAACAACATTAGTGTCGGTGCTGAGAAGTTAGTCTTAGGTACTCACTGTATTCTGAAATGGTAGGTTACGGCCATTTCCTTACAAATCTTCAACCAAAACTAAATAAATGGCCAACTTGAACTGACCAAAATACATGTATTGAAGAGTTAGGGTTTTCCCTATAGCAAATGTAGACAAAAAAGAGTTATGAAGTAGTTTCTGACAACAAATCCATACATAGGTTCCATACTAACAAATCTGAGGGGTTCAGAGCCCAAGTTCAGGCATGAATTCAAACTTGAATTTCTTCTCTTCTTTACCTGGCCCCTATGCGGATGAGCACAAAAAAAAATGAGCTTCTTCATAGCCTCTCTCCACCGTGAGTACTGATATCCCCAGTCACAATGAAATTCTCTTCTCGTTAGACCGTATTTGTTTATCTCATTGATCAAATGTCAATTTTACAATTATTTGAATTCGCCGCTCCTCATGTTTGCAAAATGAACTTATCTAAATTTCTATAATAGCATATAATCTTAACATTTTATGACTTTTAAGTCTTTAATTGATATCATTATCATTTTACCCATAGCACCAAAAATTTTACGAAAAATACAATTTTCTGAGCTTTTATTATACCCCAAACATATAATAAACTATTACGGCATAATTTGGAGTGTTACCATTCTTGTCCCCATGTAGTCCCTCATAGGCATTTGTGTCAAGTTCCAATTCGTTGCGTGTGAAAACTCAAGTGAAGGCCCATACTACCTATTCGACCATATCTTATATGGCCAATAGCATTCGACCACTCTGATTATGAGATTATAACATGATAAATATGATTAAGTACACAATGAAAAAAAATAAGGAGTGAAATCCTGTGTGGAAGTAGATCTGCAGTATTAATTTTCCAAAATAATTAGTTTGAAAATTTATGAAAATAAAAGAAACTTGCAAACTATCAAAACTATTACATTTCAAAATTAATTCAAGTACACCTCAATAGTTCTTGTGTCAATGTTGAGGAGCGCTCCAGGGAGTACAGTGTTTACAGAGTAACATTTGCAGAGCATCTCCGTTTCTCTATTTTTTACACCTTATATATATAGTAATTTTTGGGCAAAATAACTATTAGTTCTATATTTTCATTTTTCTAAGTAAGAGTGTGAATAATGTCTTCAAATTTGAAGTTACTATTTACATATCTAAATGTATCTATAGAAGTTATGAGGCTCACATTTTAAGTAAACATATTTCTCTATTATTTTATTATTATTCTACTATTATTTTAATATTTATTTATAATAATAATAAAATAAGTATTTTATATATCTTTTTGTAACATATTTTTAATTTTGAAGAAATAGAATTTATTTTTAGTATTTATCTTTAATGTATTTTTCATATACAATATAGTAAAATTCATAATTATTAATTATAATTTATAACTAAACAACCTAATTACATTAGTTTAAGCACTAGATCAGACATAAAGGAGGGGAGCAAGTGTATATAATCATTGCTTAATTCCAGTTAATAGTTATCAAAATAATAATAATCTATAATTTTCTTAAAATAAGCCAAAGTTTTAAATACATTTTGTTTATTATATAGTTTCTTTCATTTAATATGATTTTTATATCTATATTTAAATAAAAATAAATTTACCTCATATATCATATTTTAAAAATATTTATATTGAAGGTACGTTTTCACACTTTTTGGCATATACTATTTTACTTTAAAAGGTTCTAACTAGGCACTTGCTATATAAAATATGAAGAGTAAGTCGTTTTCTAATCTTTATTGGTATCGGCACAATATCCACACCGAGCTTGAGTATATACCCTCAGCTTAGTTCTACTTTGTTTTGTTTACGTGCCCCCTCTATTTAAAATGTTAAAATTAACTCATTAAATTATCCAAAACATGAAAATTGAGTGCTTGCATGTGTATTTTAAATTTTATTTAAAATCTAAATAAAAATAAAAGATTGTTTTTTAATTTTCGAATTATATAGGATCTTATATTCATTTTAAAAATTAATATATATTAGATAAAAAGTATATTTTTATAAATAATATCTAAATTTAAAATTTATAATGAGGATTATTTTTTTCCATGGTAATTATTATATATATATATATATATATATATATATATATATATATATATATTAAAATAGGGTTAGATATGATAATCATTTTTTATTTAAAGATTAATTTTCTCAAATTTTAAAATAAAAGTATTTTATAAATAATATTTGACTTTAAATGTATAATGAGGATGGTTATTTCCTATGATGTTATTTTTTTATGATAACTTAAAATAAATTACATATCATAATAATTTTATTTATTTATAATTTATTAAAATATCATGAAAATTATTTATTAAAAAATAAAATTATTATAATAAATATTGTTAAGTTATTTTAAAAATGAATACCATGGAAAAAATTCTCATTATCCATGTTAAATTCTATTAATTATCTACAACAAATAAATTTTTTATTTAAATTTGAGCAAAGTAAATTTTATTAAAAAATTATTATGCAATCCCTTTGCACTTTTTCTTTCTTTTTTAAACAAATCTATCATTTAATTTATTCAATATTTGTATAACATTTTAATAAGTTATAAAAATAAACAAATTATTTTTACATTAAATAATTTCTTTCTTAAGTTATTTTTAAAATTATAAAATACCATGTGAAAAGAAATCATCATTACCAAATATTAAATTTATAAAAACAATTTTTATCTAAATTTTGAGAAAATTAATTTTTAAACAAAAATAATTATTCCATCTAACCAAAAGAATAATAAAAAAAAAAATCAACATTTTTTAAATTTTAGCTCGATTTAAATAAAAATTTAAAAATACACATCCAAATAGTCAATTTTCATGTTTCAAAAATATAAGAGTTAATTTAACATTTCTTAGTGGAGGTAAATGTCAGCAAGGTATAAGTATAGAGGACTAAGTTGGAAGTGTAAGTATAGAGGACTAAGTTGGAAGGGTAGATAACGGGGTTGGAATGATGAATATCTAGTGTGAAATAAATCCATCATTATAAAAACAATTTTTATCTAAATTTAGAAAATTAAATTTTAAACAAAAATAATTATTCTATCCCAACTAAAGATTATAAAAAAAAAATCATTTTGTTTGAAATTTCAAAGCCAATTTTTAAATAAAAATTTAAAAATACACATCTAAATAGCCAATTTTCATGTTTAAAAAATATAAGGGGTTAATTTTAACATTTCATGGTGGAGGGGTAAATGTTAGCAAAAGAATAAGTATAGAGGACTGAGTTGGAAGGGTAGATAACGGGGTTGAGAGAATAGATAATCTTGGATTAGAAAATGACTTACTTTTCATATTTTGGTGTGGGTGCAAGGACTAGTTTGAACATTTTTAAAGTATAGGGCGTTGATGTTAAAAAAAGTGTGAAAGTGCAAAAGATCGAGGATGCAATATTCCTATTATAATTTAAAAAATAAATGTTTGAAGAATAAATAGTAATTTGGAGTTTAAAACAAAGATTGTTTATTATAGTTGGGTCTCTAAAATATGGGCTCCATCATTTCAAAAGATAGAGAATATGTCAATTTGAAGTTAAAAATAAAGATTACCGTTATTAGAATCTTTAGTGACTTATTAGGACGCTTCTTGAAATTCCACTCTTCTTAGGCCCGCAGGAGCAGACATGACCTCGACGTGTTTATGAAACCGATTTGTTCGTCACGATGCTCGAG
This sequence comes from Tetrastigma voinierianum, assembly GCA_016808115.1. Classification (NCBI taxonomy): domain Eukaryota; kingdom Viridiplantae; phylum Streptophyta; class Magnoliopsida; order Vitales; family Vitaceae; genus Tetrastigma; species Tetrastigma voinierianum. Next base: position 8,544 of record JAEQBH010007405.1, on the reverse strand, counting down.
GCGTCGGAATTGCGCAGTGTGAACGCAAAAAGGAGCGATCCGACGGTGTGTCGGCCGCCTCTCCGATGATTAAGTTAGCAATGTGGAGAGGAAGAAGAATGAGGTTGAGATAGTTGAAATTGCATATCATTACTTCGTGGGGGATCTTTCCAATTTATAGGGCTCGGTACCCAAATCTCTGTTCTTATTTTAGGAATAAGATCTGTTTTCCTTTATTAAAGATTATCCTTTTAAGGGATAAGATATGTTTTTCTTTATCAAGGATTATCCTTTTAAGGAATAAGATCTATTTTTCCTTATTAAGAATTATCCTTCCAAACAAAGGATTTAGAAATTAGGAAATTTAGGGATAAATATCTGCTTTGCGTATTTTTCCATAACAAATTTCCCATATGCGGTGAGATGGCCTGTTGGGGGGACTCGGGATCCCAGACGGGTTCTAGGCCTGCACCGTCTATTTAGGTTCTAGGGCCTTGCCAAGTCTTGTGGAGTTCTAGGGCTGCCGTCACAGTGGAGTTCAGGTGTGGTTTTAATACGATTAGGCCACCTTGGGGGCACTTCATGAAGTGAGGCGGGGCGGGTGGCTCTCGGCGGGGCGTCACAGAGCATATCTTAGGCGGTGGATCACGGGCTGAAAGCTCTTAAGTGCTCTTGTTGCCTTCTTTTAGTGCGGAAGGTTTGGACAACTGTGAACAGGGAATCATTGATGTTTAAAGCCTTGATTGGAGAGAGGACAGAGGGACTGGGAGAGTAATACGTGCATTGAACGTGTGTTTGGATACAAAGCACGTGTGAACACCATATTCTGACATCGGTCGGTGCTCGAGATCGCGAGGAGAGAGGCGCAACTCAAATCTTAACTGTCGATCAAGAACTCGCGAGAGTTAGGCTCGACCCATTTCCTTACATAGCCCACGTCATGCCAGATCCTTTGCGGGGGAGAGGTCGTTAGGGGTGAACATTTGTTCTTCAGCGTCTTTTGAGCCCGATCTCGGGTAGCTCTTCCCAAGTAGGGTCAGCTTGAGAGCCTCAAGTCAAGATCGCTGAAGGGGCCTTAGTTAGCTTCGTCCGGCCTGATCAGTCACCTTTGAGAGAACAAGATGCACAGCCTGCCCCCTAAATGGTGAAGAGAAAGAAGGCACAGGCTAAGTCATTCACGTATTGTTCAAGCATCTTGTGACAGGCTAAGTCCCAAATAATGGACTTTTGAAAGTGCGGGACGGCCCAGAGACACAAGTCAGCCTTTAGAAAGTGTCCAAGCTTGGCTTAGAGCCAAAAGTGCGGAAATAAAGTGTCGGATTGACCCCAAAGCTAGAAGTGGCATTAAGAGAGTGTCAAGCGACTTAAGGCTGGTTTGGCATTAAGAGGTGCGGGCCAAACTAGACGGAAGTGGTATTAAGAGAATGTGCTTAAACGGCTTTAGAGCCATAAGTTTGGTATTAAGAAAGCGCCATACGGCTTAGAGCCAAAAGTTTAGCATTAAGGATGTGCCAAACGGCTTAAAGCCATAAGTTTGGCATTAAGAAAGCGTCAGACGACTTAAAACTAGAAGTCTGGCATTAAGAATGTGTCAAGGCTTAGTAGTAAGTTCGGCATTAAGAAAGCGTCATACGGCTTAGAGCCAAAAGTCTGGCATTAAGGAAGTGTCAAACTGCTTGGAGCCAGAAGTCTGGCATTAAGGAAGTGTCAGACAGCTTAGAGCCTGAAGTTTGATATTAAGAAAGTGTCAGACGGCTTCGAGACCAGAGTGCGGTCTTTTAGAAGTGCCAGGAGCCGGCTTAGAGCCCGGAAGTGCAGCGATCAGAAAGTGTCGGACGGCAGGCCACAAGTTTGGTCTTGGGAGTGCGGTTGACAGAGCCACAAGTGCGGTCTTAAATGAACCCGATTGAGCATCAGCCATGTGTTGTTTGGATAGGACATCAACCTTTCGGACTTAGTAATGAACCGGTGATCCACCATCTTTGGGTCGAGACGAAGCAAATAAGCGCCATGGGACTTTTGTACTAAGCCAAGCTGGGCATCGACCATCTCAAGGGCTTGAATAGGGCATTTAGCACCATGGGACTTGCAGGTGATGTAGCACGCTGGGCATTACTTCATCTTGGGGCGGGATGACATTCGCGCCATCAGGACTTTAATCTGGCCAGGGCGGGTGCGTACTTAGCCGGATAAGACGTTGAGATCATACGTGGACTTTAATCTAGGCGGTGGGCATTGACAATGCTGGCATAATGGGACTTTATACTCGACCAGTTGAACATTAACCATCTTGGGCAGACAAAGGTCATGGCGTAATCTGGACTTTGTTACATTTGTAATTTGGGCATGCCATGCACAGTGCAGGATGTGAGGCATTAACGCCATTGGACTTTGAGTAAATCACGTGCGGGCATTAGCCATGCACGGCGGGATGGGCATTAGCGTCATCCAGGACTTGAGTCTAATGGGTGGGCATTAGCCATGCTAGGGCCGGATCAGCATTTAGCGCCATACGGACTTTTGACCACGGGTCGACTGGCGTGGCTCCATACTAGGCCGGACAGGTCATGGCAGCCATCCTAACTTTAGTACGACCGGGTGAGCGTGCTGTCTACCGGTCGGATAGGGCATTTAGCTACATCGGCCTTTAGTCGGATGGGTATTATCCATCTGCAAGGCCGGATAGGGCATTTAGCGCCGTTGGGACTTGAGTGCGGCCGAGTGGGTATGGCACGTACCAGGCGGGGATCATGCATTTTGCCTGATCCGGTTTCTTGATACGAGCAGTTGGGCATGCTAATTGAGTGAACCCCAATGCAACATTCTTCTCCATTTCCTTACCACACACTGGCATCAAGGTTACGATAGAAAAGAAGAACTTGGTTGGGACCTGACTAAACTAAAGGCTGGTAGGAACTACTTAAGGGAAGAGGTAGTGCCCAATAATGCCATCGGCACCTCACTCAGGCTTGGTACAGGACCAGGTCATGTAGCGCCATCCGGACTTTTTATTTTGGTAGTGGGCATTAACCCGTCTTGGAGTCGGACCCGAGGTCATGTAGCGTCATCTGGACTTCGTCAGTCGACTGGGCATTAGCGGTCGAGACTGGATAAATAAAGCGTTCGCCATCGGACTGTCTGGCCGCATTTCGGCATTAACCATCTTTGGGTGGTTCAGGTCGTAGTAGCACCATCCAGTTTAAGTCTGGCCAGGTTGGGCATTAGCTATCTTAGGGCAGATAGGACATTTAGCTCCATCAGGACTTTAATACGATAGGTTGTGCGTCAACATACGGGCGGATAGGGCATTTAAGCGCCGTGAGACTTTATTACGAGCCTGACTAGGCATTAACCATATTGTGGGCCAGATAGGTCATGTAGCGCCATGGTTTGTTACGAGCGAATTGGGCATTGACCATCTTTGATTCGGACGGAGTCATGTAGCGTGTCGGACTTTGGTAACCCGAGTTGGGCATTAACCATGCCCGAGCCGGATAGGGTGTTATATTATCGGGACTTTTGTCCCTGAGCAGCTAAGAGCGTGCTTCCTCTTAGAGCTGCAGACCAGGTCATGTAGCGTCATCAGGACTTTTATTGGCCAGGCTTTGCGGGCGTGCCGTCTTTGCGGCCGGGGAGTCATGTAGTGCCATACGGACTTTAGTCCCGAATCAATTGGACATTAGCCATGTCGGGCCGGATAGGGCATTTAGCTCAATCCGGACTAGTGCAGGCGGTGGAGTATTAGCCATCTTAGGGCCGGATAAAGGGCATTTAGCGCCATGGACAGTCTGAGTTAAATTTCAGCGGGCATTAGCCATGCCCAGGGGCGGATGGGGCATTTAAGCCATCCGGACTTGATCACGGTGGCTAGGCATTAGCCATGTCGGGCCGGATAGGGCATTTAGCACCATCCGGACTTGAGTCTGAGCCAGTTGGGCATTAGCCATGCCGGGCCGGATAGGGCATTTACTGCGCCATCCAGACTTGTAGGTTGACCAGTTAAATATTCTCTATACTAGGTCGGTTAGGTCATTTACTGTGCCATCTGGGCTTTTAAGTGGACCAGTTATATGTTATCTATCTGGGGGCCGGACGGATGGGGATCATTACCACTAAGTATTCAGGGACATTTACAAATTGACAGTTCAGAATGTTATCCTATCTGGTGGACGGGAGGGATTAGTTTTCCACTAGCGTACCAGGCTTTTAAGTGGAGCCCGGTTATATGTTACCATCTGAATGGATGGGTCATTCTTTGCCATCGGGACTTGTAGACAGTCGGGTATTTCTCTATCTTTGGCTGGATAGGTCATTCACTATCATCCAGGGGCTTTTAAGTGGAGCCAGGTTAGATGTTCTCTATCACAGGAACGGGCCAGGTCATTCTTTGCGTCATCCGGACTTTTAAGTTGATTAGTTAGATGTTCTATACATCTTTTGGAGTCGGATTAATGATGTTTACAGCGTCATCGGTTTAATTTGGTAAATTTGGGCATTATCGTCTCGTCCCTAACAATGGAGGAGTTGAGAACCTATTATGAGATCCCCGATAACATTGACTTGAAGTTGATGGAAAAGCCGGACGAGTCCACTCTGGGTGGAGAACATAATGCTATGTTTTTTACCCGAGAGCAACTTGCGATCGGACTTCGTTTCCCGGTGCCCGCCCTTGTTAAACAGTTTCTGCACTTTACTAGGGCACCGTTGGCCCTTGTTCGTCGGCTGGGCATTAGCCATACCGGGCCAGATAGGGCATTTAGCTCCATCCGGACTTTGTAAGTGGGCTATTGCAAAGATTTGATAAATAATGCTTTTAAAGGAAGCTTTTTTGATAATACCTCTTCTAGGTTCGCGGCTAATGAGGATCTGAGTTCGCAACCGGTCATTATCTCATTGTGGGCGTTCAACATGACTTTGCAACTCCTTGATCTTTCTTGCTTGTTCGTCCTACTTTCTCATGCCTTGTGGCGTCGATGGAGAATTGTTGTCCGGCGACTAGATCAGCGGGGTACGCATGACATTGTGTATTTGCCAGGACGAGATCGGTATTTGTGGAATGGGATCGACCGAGGCTCAGAGTGACGAAGGGCCACTAGGCGGTAGATTGGAATAGCTCTTTGCCAATCGTTAAGTGAAACTTTTTTTCGTTTCCCGCAAGCCGGCGCAATTGTAGAACCCGATTTGTTCGTCGATCTTGAGACGTGGCAGCAATGTGAGCGCAGGGCGACCGGCGACGGTGTGTCGGCCGCCTCTCCGATGATTAACTCAGCAATGTGGAGAGAAAGAAGAAGGAGGTTGAGATAGTTGAAATTGCATACCATTACTCCATGGGGGATCTTTCCAATTTATAAGGCTCGGTTCCCAAATCTCCGTTCTTATTTTAGGAATAAGATTTGTTATTCCTTATCAAGGATTATCCTTTTAAGGTATAAGATCTGTTTTTCCTTATCAAGGATTATCCTTCCAAATAAATGATATAAAAATTAGGAAATTCAAGGATAAATATATGTTTTGCGTATTTTCCCATAACAAATTTCCCATATGCGGTGAGATGGTCGGCTAGGGGGACTCGGGATCCTAGACGGGTTCTAAAGGCTACCTTGAGTGCGGTGGGTTAACGCGTGGTTTAATACGGTGGACCGTAGCCAGAGCCGCTTCATGTGGGGGGCGGTCGGGGCGGTGGAGTCTGCGGGCGTCGGACTGATGTAATTAGTGGTCTGGGCTAAGGCGTATAAAGTACTGTGATGTTTTCCATCTATAAGTCGCTAGTGTGTTTGGTTGTGGTTGTTGGGCTATGCATCACTCGGCCTTGGGTTTGGGAGTAACTTTAAACATAGGAAAATGTTTGATAGCAGAAAAAATGATGTCGAACTGCATTTATTTCAAAAAATATAAAGTTTTTAAGGGTAAACTTGAAAAGTGTAAAAGTTAAATGACATAAATACCCACTTTCTTTCCCCTTGTAACCTGCCCAAAAATCACTATCTTTATAAAATTATGATGACTTTTTTTTTACACCAGTACTATCGTGCACCAACACCCTTTAACGCGTTCTTGTTATCCAATATTTTTACATACCTAAACATCCGTGTCAATTTCCACTCCGTTGTGCGTGACATCAACGGTGAAGGTGCTACCTACGTGGTCATATTTGATACAACCAACAACATTCGATCGTTCCAACAACAAACTAGTCGAACAATTTTATCTTGACCATTATGGTATAGAATTTGGCCACTCTAACTTCCACAATCTTAAAATCCTGTAACCTAACTAGGCTAGTTTGCCACCAAATGGGCTAGACTACAATGCTTCATCAGACACTTTAAGTAGATGATAAATGGATAAATCGAAACATGATAAAACTATGAGTCAGATTCTATACGTAACTTAAGTTGTGTAATCGCTTATTTTCTCGACACCCAAACAACACTAGCTTTTATTTTCCCTACTTTTATTCTTCACAACCGAATAGTTTTTCATGCTCTTGCAGATTCAACAATGAAAACAAAGCAAATAGCATAGCCCATAGGCTTCAGGCCAACCAATCTGAGCCATAATGGGCCTCGGAATCAGTAGCTGGGAAGCCCAGCCCAGGGCCAAAAACTCGAGTCCATATCTCAACTAGTAATAGCTGTAGCCTATAGACCTCTCATGCAGCAAACCCAATGCATCTACTGATCTACGCTCAAACTCCATAAAAAGTTCATCCAATAAATGAAAACAAATATTTCACGATAAAAGACATCGATTTGTGAATCTAAACTATCCAATTTATAACATTTTTTTTTTGACAAAATGCCCCTTTTTAATTTATGTATTTACATTATATTTGGAAAGAATGGGTTCCCTCAGCCAGAAAACAAGAATTATATTTTTGTCAAAATCATATCAAAATTTGATAAAGAATCATATTTCCAAAATTTAGTTTTTAAAAGATATTTTAATCAAATCTTCTTAAATTAAATGATTAACGAGATCCGAAAATCATCTCCCACCTTAAAAACAGGCTAAACAACTTTCAAATATTAAAAGGGTGATTCGATTAAAAAATTCTTTGAAAGCTAAATTTGGGAAATCTTATCCCTTCATCAATTTTTGATCTCATATGAGTAAAAATACATTTTTTTATTTTCTTGTTAAAATAACAATTTTCTTTTCAAAGACACAAATATAAATACATGAAATAGAAAAATATATTTTCAAGAAAAAAAAATGGAAAATATTAGATTTATAAGTGACTTATTTGAAATATTTTAACAAATATTTTATAGTAAAATATGTTAAAGAAGGCCCAGATGTCATGGTATATCTATAAATTTTCATGATATCCATATTTTATTTAACTAAATGCATTTTTTTAATACAATATAGTTTTAAGATAGTGAATTGTTTAATTGGGACTTGAATGTGAACCACTCATCCCTCTACCTTGTGCGTGTTTTAAGATTTATGTCCAATTAAAGCTAGCTATGATGAACATTATAAACTAAATGCTTAAAAAATATTTAAATCTTTTTATTTTTTATTTTTATGTTAGGGGAATTATGCTTTAGGGTAGGGATGATAATTCATATCGATAGGTTGTGTTCATGTCGTGTCAATATACGGATTGTATCGACGTTTCTGCGTCAGCGTCTCACGAATAATAAGCGTGTCGGCGTTATTGCTTCAAGGTGATGATTTATTATTAAGTATTAAAGCGAGTCAGCGTGAATATGATATATAATTTGATTATTTAAAATAAAAAAAATTATAATTAATCATTCATGCATCTTTTAACACAAATAACCTATTAAATTTAACATGTTTATTAATTTTATTATTTAAATTAATAAGAAATATAATTAATAATTCATGGCCCCAACACAAATAATTTATTAAATAGTTAATTAATTAATTAATATAATAATTAAGTAATCGATTTAGATGGAGTCGTGTTGCGGCGAGGTCGATACGGGAATATGATCGTTTATTAAATTGTTAAGCGGTCAGCGTAGATATGGTAAAGCGTGATTATCTTTTATTCCAGCCGTAAAAATGGAGTGTTGAGTTCGTATCGTGTCGAATTTTTATCATTACTTCTTTTAGGTCTCATGAACCCTTTATTTAACAAAGACCACTTAAAAAACATCAAATTAGGCTAAAACTCATAACGTCATGCAAGACATCAAATTTTAAAATACCAAAATTACCCTAGTGCCCTTCTCTCCCCACCACCCCTCGCATCACTCCCGCGCAGCTACCCGACCATTTTTTCACAAAGGTTTTTTTGTTTTTTTATATTTTGCTTTTCCATCTTTCAAATAAATTAAGTTTTTATAATTTTTAATTAATTTATAAAAAGGTATCTTATTATGAAGTATATTTAATTGAAATATTTTATTTTTCTAAATTTATTCATTTATTTATTGGAGTTTTATTTTGTGCAATAAATTACTTAGCAAAATAAATTAACTTTTCTAAATAAATACATACATCATAGCAATAAATAATTTAATAAATATACAAATAGAGTTCTAATATTTTAAATAATTTTTGATTTCATAATAATTTTGATTTATA